>JAUZNJ010072131.1:5541-25496 GCA_034780135.1 Jordanella pulchra | reverse complement strand
GTTTTACAGCATGAAATGTCTGAATGAGTGCTCATCCAAGACTGGTGATTCCATACTTTTTGCCAGGGGTTGTATTATGCGTGAATCTTCATAGTAAAAGATTTAAAAGCATTTTTGATGAAATATCCAGACCATTTTGTAAGTTGGTGAAGGAAAACTGAAATGCTTGAGTCTAAGATTAAGGGCATGAGAGTTTGACAAACTGCACACATCCCCTGTTCAACGTCAAACTTTTTCAGGAGCAGGAGGAATTGTTCTGGGGAGGGAGCAATGGGCTGCTACAACTGGTCCAAGAACAGCATTTTTTTGCCGTTTGGATAAAATAGATGAATATTTTTAGACCTGCATATTTCATACCAAGTCACAGAGGTTAAGCGGGTTGATGTCGCTGTCTGGGCACAGAGCCGAGTGGAAAGAAAGAATTCTAAGAGCCAGAATGAGACAAGAGATAAAGAGATCCAGCTGTGTCTGACTGTTCCTACCATAAGGAAGAGAGAATGCCTTAGGAGACAAGGAGCGAAAACAGACAGCCATAAATATACTTTACAAATGAAATCTCAGGTAATTCAGGCTTATATGTTCCCATCCATTTCCAAACAGATTCATAGCATGACATCAAATCTGTTTGTGAGCAAATAAAGAGTGTATCAGCATTTTGTTTTGTCCTGCATTACAATACTGTCTGTGAGTCAGTCCTCAAAAGACAGCGACAGACTTTGCATTTGGATGAGTTTGCCAACATATAATAGGCTGTTTCTTTTCCAGGAAGGGGGTGGGGCAGTTGTATCATGACGCTACCTTTTCCCAGGATAACTGGGTCGATTTTCATCTCATTTAATTTCCTTTTGAAGGAGCATGGGCTTCATTCACTTTATTAACTTGCGCATGAGATTAAGGATACGACTGGTAAAACCATCTCCTTCCTTAGAGTCCCTCTAAGCAAAGCCTGGGGCATTGGGAAATTGTTGAGATGGTAAATTCCCAGTGGAGAAGGCAGAAAAGAGGCATACTGGTGCTCATTTTCATCATGGCTTCTGTCTGACTTGCAGCTGGATGTAAACTAAGGAGTCATAGGAAGCAAAGCTCTTCCTCTGGGTCAGTCTACATCCTTCCTGCATGGCATTTTAAGCAGGCAGCTGCTTTGCGTTTATAAATTTACTGATCTGAAAGCTCTAAATATGTGATTAATATCTCATACACGTTTCCAAAAGTCAAAGTTTCTAACTGCACACAAGTAAATAGAAATGACTTTCAGAATTTAAAGCACTTCTCAGTCACCATCCTCTCAGGTGCCAAAATTAAGAATTAAACTGTTTAGCATTAAGATTTTTAGGAGGTTGGAGAAGAGTTCGAGCTGGGCTCTCAAAGAGAAAATCTGAATCGCTGTTTTGGCTTTAAGAGAACACTATTGAGCAGACAGCAAGACAAAGACGCTGGTGGCAGCTTGTCAAGACCACCTGCTTCCATTATGGGTGACATTTATTTTCACTGCAGGATTAAATGTGAGACTAATCTTCAATCTCTTTTTCCTCCCTAAACAAGGCAAAACAAAGATGATCCAGTTAATATTTTTGCAACCAAAAGAAAACCATTTTGTTAATCTTGTGATTATTGACTGCTTAGTTTTATGCCGTTCTGTGAAAATAAGTTTAACAATAGAAAATAGAAAGTCAAAGAATGGATCTAGTTGACCTCGATGCACAAATTCTCTCTGGTGTCAAGTCAGTGCTGCTCCGTTTTTCTACTTTCAAAAACAGATAATGATATTGACTTGATAAATCCATGCTGCATATTATGGAATTCTACATTAAATGCATTGGGAAGGCATTTTGAAAGGAGGCAGAGTTTAATTGTCCGTTTTTAATGTGTGCATTACCTGGAAGGTGAGTCTGTCCTTGCTTGGGCTGAGCCTCATATCCTCCATGGGCGTGTTGCTGATCATCACCTCAGTCATATCTGGGACAGGCACAAACACTGGGCTGCAGGGGGAAGGATGAGAAATTTAGTGAGTGAACATATGTGTAGAGGAAATGTATAGTCAGGAGCTATTAGCACTGTATAGACACTGAAGTAAAAGGCACATTAAAAGCTTACACTCATGCGTTTCCAAGTCATATCTGCACATAAAAAACCCCAAACAGTGTGCCATACAGTAACAAAACATTGTGTCATAGTCGATGGAAAATATATGGAAAAAAACACCACAAGCAATTAATATGCAGGTCAAGGCTCAAGCCTTTTGTACATTAACTTCCCTGTACACGCTTTACAGTTTTGTTTATTCTCTGCACATCTTGACCACAATGGACCTAAACATCCACTACTGGGTCTGGTGTCTAATGCACTGCAAAGTTGCAGCGCTCGTTATGCCGCTTGCATAAGGAGTCTGTTTCTACAATAAAGGAAGACGTTCTCTTGCACTTGCACCTTGGAACAGTCATTGTGAGAGTGTGTTGGGGGCGTAATGTGGTATTTGAATGGGGAGGAACCTGATGCACCATAAGCCTGGACAAACTTTCCATTTGATGCAGGTTTTCTTTATAAAACTCATGCCTAGAGATTTTCTAGTGTTTTATATTAAACCAAAACAGCATTTAAGAGGAGTTCCCTGAACAAACATGAACCCTGAGACAAGATGCCGACTGGCCTTCTCACGGTCTCTATTTAAAGCCTAGTGGTCAGTCGCTAGCCACAGAGCCGTGGTTTGTGCGTCTCCATCTACTTGGGCCAAAGAAAATGGAACCTGACAAGATGCTTGTGTGCATCCAAACATTATAAATTAAGGGACTTAGATGCATGCACGGGTACAGGATGTGTGGGCTTCAATTGACCTACTTTTATTTAAAAATTGAAACCAGGTAAAGTTAAGATTAAATAAAGAAAAAAGGAGAATCTTCGGTGATTTAAATTAATCTGCAATAAATAAATAAAATTCACAATATCAATACTATAACCACACACCTATACATGCTGCACATCTATCCATCCCTTTGTAAAATGTTAGAATAAGCTGACATTCATGTTTTTAGAAACCAATGTTAAAACACCTCTTTGAGTCTCGCAGTTAAAATATAAAATATGCTTTGTGGAATTTCTGAGTATTTTTCCATCTTGCAATGAAAACTGATGACTCACAGTTACCAACAAGCCATGCAAAACCTTGCCCCATGACAGTAAAAAGCAGCATGACAAAAGCTGTTTCATACCATTTGCTGATTAACAATTCGAGCCTCTAGTAAAGCTACGTTTTGATGCATCATTTTTTAGTCTTCACAGATCAGTCATTTCCATGATTTTACTGACCATCATCAGGTTTACAGACCCACCTGTGGAAATGTAATGTCTATTATTTGACATGCATAACCTTTTATCCTAATCTGTATGAAGCAGGTGTGACATTTGGAGGGTAGGAATAGGTAAAGTAGAGTCTGAAAACACTTTTTAGAATAGTATACATGCTTAAGTACCAACAGAGGGAATAATAAAATGACTTGCACTTCTAGAAATGTCTAAAAGTGACAATGTACAAGGCCAAACTGGGTTTTCTGCTAGAATTGCACTTCCACTGCATCATCTGCTATCAACTGTTGAATTTAGGCAGATATAATCTGCAGCCACATCGACTTTTTAACCTAGGAGCTAAAGGAAGTACTTCACTCCTCAAAACAGGTGCTAAATATCAAAGGAACAATTTTCAGTCCGAATTAAAGAGACGCAAAGTTAAAAAAGGCCTAGAGGATTTATGCTGCAGCTCCTGACTTACACCCTCACGGTTTAGGAAGAAACTCTTTAATAGGAATTTGCACAGGGTGCTCCTATTTCAAGTTTCCACCCAAATGCTAATGAGTGATAAGGGAGATGGGTTCTTAATTTATCTGTCAATTTATCGCCAGGTTAGTTTTCCTTACTTTTCTGAGCGTCCGTAAACAAGGAGTGGGCAACTCTAATGCAAACCCTTTGCCACTGGAATATATAGCTGAACAGCATAATGGCTGAAACCTCCTTAGATGGTATACAATTCAGGACTTATCCCGCCAAACTAGATATGTCAATTTTTTTGTAACTTTAGGCAGAATTCATTATCAATGCACAAATCAGTCAATTTAATTTTTTTAAATCATGAAAAAAAAAAAAAAAAAAAAAAAGTCAGTCCATCAACAATCTTTTGGATGCAAAGAGTTCAGTGAGGGTGTAATCATGAACCCAAATGAGCACACTGCCATCCAGAACAGGGTGAATCATGTCACATGATTCATTCAATTCCAGCAGGTCAATACACCCCGAAGCAAAGGCGGCTTCAGTTTTTCCATCTCTAAAATTTTCACAACAGGTTGCAGGGTGGCTGGGAAAAAGAAAAGAAAGGGCAAAAGACTTCCAACAGATTTTGGATAAGTAAGTTTTCCTACACAGCACAGATCAACAATTAGAAGGAACAATAGAAGGATGTCTAAAAATAAAAAGATTGCAGGCCCATGCGGTGCACAGGGTAGGAAAAAACAAAGGAACCTAAATGATTTTATATTGTTTCCCAAGTGGGGACAAGTAGAAAAGAGATGACAACAGAGGGAAGAAGGACAGAAAGGACCAGAAGGAGACAGTGACGAGAGGGGAAGTGAGAGAGAAAAGAAAAAAGAAAGATAAACACTCTGGTCTTGCCAGTCATATTTCTGGTCTTGGATTGTATAAACATCCTGCTCAGCTTAGAATAACAGAACATCGCCCAATAAAACATAAAGGGGCACAATGAGGAGGAAGTGGGAGTGCATTAACGACAAGTTTACCTGGGAAGAAACAAATGCCTTTGTGTCATTTCCAGCATCAAAAATTGAGGGATATGTTCCCAAGAGGGATACCAAATAACCTGATGTCACATTAGAAGCTTTGGGAAAACTTTAAAGATAGGTAAAGACGGATTTAAGGTTTTTTATTTTTACGCCACCAATCTAACCTACTTTACATTTCTTCACTGACTAGGTAAAAATCCCCCCAAAAGAGTCATCTACATCAGGCTCTGAGACAAAGTTCAAGTATAAACAGCTGACTCTGTATTTTAAGCCCGTTTGTGCTCAACTTAATTCAGGAAGATGGTGTTCTGAGGTTTGGGATAACCATGCATCACAAGTTAGTTGACATAATCGGAAGAAATCTTATCTTCCAGCCCCCTAAAGGTTTGGATTCTTTTTTTGTTTTTAGTTGCTTTCAAACATGACAACCAAGGTGCTTCTGCCCACCTCATAGGTTCTTACTGGATTTTGACACCCAAGGAGCAGCAATTGAGGAATTTGCATCAGTCATCATCAAGATTGTTAGTTGCAGCCACCCAGCAGTTCTCACAACTATGGTCATACATCTTCACCCGTGTGGCAGCATGAGCAAAGCTGCTGACAGTTCAGGCCCACCTGATGTTTTCCCACCAGCCAAGTAGCATAACCTGGCAGGTACAGCTGCCAAAGACTCAACTCCTCTAACAAAAAGTTGTGTGACTGCCAACAAAAAAAGATTTCTTGTAACATAGCTGTGAAGCAAATAGTCTTTCGCATTTGATAAATTTGGGGACAGACCAACCAAATAGCTTCCTGACAGAGATTAAATAAAAAGGACAAGCACGTGCCATGTGCAAGAAAACAAAGACAGGAAAAAAGTGTGGTTACAGTAGAGAGCTAGATTCTTGACTTCCTGGTAGAGACGGAGAGAAGCCTGAGGTTTTAATGGTGTTTGCAAAAATGAGATTTCAAACGACGTGCATATCATCCAACCGATGTGTGCGTGTTAAAGAGTGTAGAATGTCACTCTGCAGCAAGAAAATGTTTAAAAGGGATAAAGAGTCGCTTGTTCCTCTAGATTTCAGTGCACCTGCAGCTATTGAAGAGATTAAGGAGGAAAATGGGGAATCTTTGTACACTGGTGACAGAAATGTTTTTCCCCCATAAAAAAAAACCAAAAAAAAAAACAAAAAAAACCCAAGACATCTAAGACCTTAGATTTGCTTACACAATTAATCCGTGTTACCCTGAAATTTTCCAAGTTCAGGGGCAACACCCGGCAGAAGATCTCAAAGGAAACAAGAGTGGGTGTAGAGCAACAAAGGTGGCTGATTCAGAGGGAAATCACCAAACAAAGTCAACCTCTAACAGCTCTTTCATTGTTCTTCCGCCCCGTTCATAAACCCTACAAACAAGTGCGATGTTTCATATGCAAACGAATTCACTTATTCTAACAGCAGAACGAGCATAAGGTGTCATGATAAACAACAACAAAAATAAAACATTCTAAATAAGCCAAACAGGTGACATTAGAAGATATACAGATACTCACCAGTAGATCTGCGGTGAAAATACAGACATGAATTCACACCTGCTGTCAATTACGTCAAATCGGATTAATGATCGCAATTTTTTTCCCCCTTTTAAGTTTTAAGTGCCTAAGCGGAAAAAGACACTTAAGAAAAGCGAAAGTAACTGTGCAGCAAGTTGAACAGCCCAGACAAAGAGATCGGTTCCGCCAATTGATGCGTCTGATCAGAAAACCCAGCTGGATTCACTATTTATATGAGAGGCGGTGCGCTCCGTCTGCAGTCCTTAGGAGCCCAAAATCCTCAATGGCAGCTCATTAATAGCGTCGGCCAATCAGAGCGCCCCTGACTCACGCCTCCATTTCTGGGTACCCGCCCTCAGCCCCGATGACGCAAGCAGTAACAGAGTCAGCTCATTGGGAATGGAAGGTGAGATGCAGCAACTTGCAATTGATTTGTAGTCTCCAAGGCAACAAAATGAAAGTCTTACATCCCCACCTCCCTTTTGAATGACAAAAAAGCGCTGATTTGTCCGTTAGGTGATGCGTGATATCCATCCAAATAAGCAAGAGAAGGATTCATTCACAAATACATTTCAAGGGCAAATCAATGTCTTGGCCCAAAGACACATCACAGATCACCTTTGCAAACTCCCAACAAACGTCATCAAAGCTTATGGAGGATATATATTTTAACCTTTTCTCAGCTATGCCTATATTAGGTGTAACCTCTACAGCACAAATTACGTTTACGCCTTATAGAATTGCTCAGTTCAATAGTTTTGGGGCATAATAAGGAAACAAAAAATAGATAAATAACGATATGTGGGACTTTAGCGCCACCTTGTGACTGGAAATCAACAGTGTCATTTTTATACAGCAGTTGGCAATCCTGTTCGTTGGGCTCCACTGAATGCAAACAATAAGCCTTTGTTAAAATTTCCTGACATCAGTTACTAGTTACAAAAATCATCAAAAAAGAAATAAAAAACAAAAAACAAAAAAACAGCTACTATACTTATTGAAGCTGTAGTTGATGACTAAGGCAAATGAATTAACTTCTATAATTATTAAATATTCAGCAATATAAAGTTTGATATGTTAACCATCTGATTTGCAATTAGTAAACTTATAGGTTTATTTGTAAACTAATAAACCTATTAGTTTACTTCAATCCTTAAATATGCAATGAGAAGTCAAACTTTGAAGTCAAGATTGACATTTAAAAACACATTACTATAAACTAGTTAATTAGTGTGCCAACATATAAACAGGTGCACTAAGATGTCTTTAAAGAGCACACTGGTTGACCAATAAGACTGCTATTACCCTAGGTTTTAGATAGTTGGGCCTAATATGCCCAATGTTTAATAGTTGACGCCTTACCTTAAAAATGTGAACTAAATCTCAACCTGATCAAGATTTATAGTTTTATAGTTTTTAGTCACGTTTTTGGACTGTGGGAGACATGCACAGGAAGAAGATGTAAACTTCATGCAGAAAGACCCTGGACCGGTCTCTGATTCCATCAGGGTTGCGGTATCTCCAGCAGAAAGGTGGGCTACACCATGGACAAGTCACCAGTCTGTTGCAGGGTAACACAGAGACAAACGTCATCAAAGCTTCCAGTCATGTTTTTGGACTACAGGAGGAAGCTGGAGCACACGGCATGCACGGGGAGAATATGCAAACTTTATGCTGAAAGACCCTCGGACGGGGATCAAACCTTCTTGCTGCAAGGTGAAAACCCTTTGTGCGAATGATAGATTGCAATGATGTTATTCAATATGTCCACTGAATAAAACGGTTCCATATTTCTACATTTTGTTATAGCTATGGTTAAAGGAATACCTTTGCTGATAACATCTTTAGACAACCAATCTGGGTTGAACTGATGAGGGCAAAAATCTTGGTAGAGATATAAAGTTCTGCAGTAGGAGCTCAAAAATCCCTACTTGTAGAGTTTTCAACAAATTAGTTAACAACAACTTAAAATTAGTCAAGGAAGAAGACATATAAGATGACCTTTTAGCACTTAAAACTCGAACAATTTAAACAGTTAACTCAAAATTTGCGACTTTGAAAGAATGTGAGCAAATCTTTATAAGGCGACCACTTTATAACTGACACAATATGTTATTAAGTAATATAGGAATAATTTCATTTATTCAATTTACTTTATTGATCTCCGAAGGGAAATTCAGTCAAGCTTTGTTTTGATTTTTTTAAGACTAGAATACATTTTAATTCAGAAGTAAGCCCCAAATTTCATATCCCTGACAAATTTTTATTCAAAATGATCCTTAGATCTATATCTGAGGAAAACTTTATGAGTGAAATAAGATTTTTGCAGTTCATCATCTTGAGAAACACACATGAAACAAGCTATGACAGAAACAGGAGATGAGAAACCAGCCAGTTTATGTTGAGAGCAGGAAAGCTTTAATAAATCTGATTTAAAACTCAAATGTGAAATAGGAAACTTCCTCGTACCTTTCTCGTTGTACGCGGGGATCAAATCAGTGGCATTTTCAAGTCACTGTATGGTGGAAGTTTTGCTGACGAAAACTGACCACAAGATGGCACTAGGGTCTAAGAATCTGTCCCTGAACAAAGGCTCAGTATCATATACAGTAGGGATGACTGAAAATGAGAAAATTTTGTCAAAAGGTGTAGCTTAATAAAAAACAAAACAAAACAATATTTAGAAAACTGTAAAACAGAAAAGTCATGCAACAAGAACAAGATGTAAAAGAGTTATGAAAACAAAATATATATCTTATACATAAGTAATAAATGCAACTCTGAATCTATGTAACAATAGAAAAATACTTAGGTTATTAATCTCATAAGGTTCCCTTCGATAGCAGTGATTTATCAAATAGATTAAATCGATGTTTGTTCTGGTTCACATCTGTTTATTATTTATCACATCTTTCCTTCTACTATGAAATTTGCATTATCTATTTTCATCTGTCAATATCAACCTGACTAAATTTATATAGTAAATTTTCCGTCATACGGACCGGTGAAAGTAACACTACAGCCACATTCACCCATTCACACTTTTATACATGTGTACATTCATACACCAACATGCAGATCAGCAGGCAGCTTGAAGTTTAGAGCCGCAGCAGAGGTCACATCAAAATGTGAGTGACAGGAGGACACTGGAATTGGACCTTGCAAGAATCCTTCTTCCTGCTGAGCCAAGGCCAACCCAATTATTACCAACATGCAGACTGATTCTGCTAATATTTTCAGTAGGTGATATAACAGTCAACATATTAACAAAGAGGAAATTTTGTACATGCATGGTAGTTGGTTTATATGAACACTAAAGTCATAATATGTTTGATATTAAATACTCCAGAAAGTGCATAAACCCAAGCTGTGTGTAGATTCAGCATTTTCTTTTTTAAAGTTTCACAATTAAACAACAAAAATGCTCAAACAACATATGTTTGGTAAGTATTAATCAAACTTAATGGCCACAGTTTCCAGAAATTTTACAATAAACTGAACAATCCAAAAAGAATTGTTGGCCTAATTAACAATGATCACTTAATCAACTGTACTTGTCTGGTAATCAAAGTGAGTTACAAAATCATCTCAATATAATGATTGCACACAAAATTATAAAAATAATTGGCTATATAATCAAGTCATGTAGTTGTAAAATGAAATGTTTTATTATCTTTCAAATTGAAACAACATTTAGCCACATGTCCCTTAAATATTTCTAGCATACTGGATACGCCTGACAGGCTAAAGAGTGATGAGGTCATGTCATTAAAAAGTGGCAACAACCCAGAGAAACCCCTGCTTCAGAGTTTTATCCGGTAACATTTTCCAGCATCCCTGAATATGGTAGTACAGGCCATAAAACAAAACAAACAAATAAAAAAAAAACAGTTTAACACTCATTAGATGATATCAGTAGGGAAATAAGTATTTATTTTGAATTAAAGCAAACCAACTGTACCACTGTACGGAGGAACCTAGGTAAAATGTTTACTAACATCAACAGTTTAACTGAACAGTTATTACAGGCATCTATAATGAGGAACCTTTTCATTCTGCTGGACATAAATGAATAGTTGCTCACTTTCACAGTCTTTATCAAACTTGTATGAAGCACTTGCTGAGAATTAACATAGGGGCTAGGTTTTAACACTAGATGGGAAGGTATGAATCCCGATGTTCCCCTTTTATTTTTCTAGTTATCTTCCCAATGTTGACTGCAAAAATAGATTGAAATATCCTTAAAATTTGCAACAAAAATCTTCAAAAAACAGCTTATCACATTTGAATATATCTGTTTACAACATTATATATTAGAAGACTAGGAAGGTGTGTACGTGTTGAAAATAGAGTTATAGTTAGAAATGTTAGTCTGTTCATCTTGAAAATGCACGACCTGTTTTTTTAGCACTGTAGGCAAACAGCTGCACATCTGTACCAACAGGGACATTTCAGCAGAGCACTGGGGAAGCTGAGGACCAACTGCTTGAAATGAACGAGGCCCTGAAGGGGACAGCGGCCAACAAGCACCCCTTAAAGTAGGCTTCAGTTACTTTTTTGGACTGTGATTATGCTAAGTAGTGATGCAGCCACAGAAATGTTTGTTTCCTCCTTTTCTATTTTTTATTTATTATTTTTTTTTTACATTTTTTGGGTTCACTGCTTTTGCTGCCGTCTCGCATGTCCTTAAACAGAAACACTGAGATCGAGAGGTATCATAAATAAACAAAATGGGCTCTTAGGATATTTCCCATTCTTCAAAATTAGGAGCACTTCCATTTATTACAGTTAGAAAAACAACTTGTTTCCTCCATTCCTCAGTCTGATTAATCCCATGTTCACATTGTTTTTGGTTGCATGTGTTTACATCTATTAGTGTAAGCATGAGCAGGCACTACAACACCATTCAGACATGGGGGGATTTAGGCAAGTTTGTTTCTTCCTCTTGCACACAACTGAATGTTTGTGCATGCACGTTGCTGGGGGATATGTGATCTCTGGGAACGCTGCACGACAAGCTCCGTTGCAGGTGGTCTGTCCACACACACAGGGTCCAAGCAAATTTAATATTTCATAGGAGCAGAAACACACCCCTGGATGCCATCATTGAGTCCACATGGCCCGTCCAGAAAGCCGCTCTGTGAACACTCAAGTAAAATATGCAGCCCCCACTATTCTACACCATGCTGCTCGCTCACTTGCTGGGCCTCACAATTAAAAGCTAACCACAGTCACAGATGTTGGCAGCTGTCTTTAACCCATGAGATACCTCTGTCCTGGTTCAGTCGGCAGCTTGTTTTTTGAGAATGCAGTTCCATAAAAGCAAGAGGAGGCTCAAAAAATGAAAGTCGAGCTTTATAAAAGATTCAGCTGTGCAGTTGGATGAGAAAAAAAAAACAACAAAAGAGCAAGAGTTTTCCAAAGCCTTTGACTTTGAGAGGTTCCAGACAGTGAATAAAAGCCCATTTCAAACTATTTAGTGCATTCTGCATCAGAGAACCAGATAAACAGAAAACTAAATGTTTTTAGAAACACCTTACAAAAATCATGCAGTCAGAACACTAGTTAAGTTGAAAATTTTGTATACTGTTCATCAGTTTCCAACATGTCCAAAAACTGTGTTCTGGGTCCACCGTCACGTGCAGTGTGGAGTTGGATGCCAGCCAAAGAGAACAGAAGGAACTTCACCAGCACTATTATTCACAAAGGTCAAACCTGATTTAGATTTGAAACTGAAGCCAAAACAGGGCATCTTGAAACTGTTAGGAAACTATTCCAGATCTTAAACAGACCATGGGGACTGTGTACATCTCCCTAATTGCACATGTCAATTTATGTACAAGCACTAGGTTTATAGTCAAGCTCCATTACTTCTTCCCTTGACCAAACACCTTCTTTCTTACTTTTCTTTTCTGCCTTACCCAAACTCCTCTTCTTGTACAAGAACATTTTTAAATAAAAAATGTTTTAAAATGTAAGTTCTTTAACTGGGAAGAATGTAAGCTAAAGAAATAAAACAGCAATGTTTGCATATTCGCATATTTAGCAAAAGAACATGCAAAGCAAAAGCTCAGGATTGCACGACTCTTTTCTTCTCTTTATTTAGCGGGCAATAGGTTTGCATAGAAGCCATCTGCTTCCAAATACTGGGGTGAGCCAAGCAGGTGAAAAGACTTACTCAATCCTCAAACATTCCACAGTGAATGATATTTTTACCAAACTGACCTTATCCATTCAGGGACTTGACTACAATAATGCTGTCATCAGCTAGTTTGAGAGTTGGGGTTTGAATTGTCTGATACAGCTGTTAAAGATCCAGCACTGGAGATGAACCAATCCAAACACAAAAAGAAAGAATTCAAACTTTGCACTTTTACATTTATTCATCAACATTTTTGTACTAACCTTGTGTACATTTAATGCTCCAGGCATCAGTTGTTCGTTCTTAAGGGTTTATTTTTTTTTTTAAAACTTATTACGGCACTAGTGGCTTGTTTTTTTTCTGACAGTAGGCTGACAGGAAAGGTGGTATGAGAGAGGGGGGGAGACACGCGGGAAAGGATCACAAGCCGGATTTGAACCTGGGTCGCCCGTGTCGAGGACTAAGGCCTCCATACATGGGTCGTGCGCTCTAACCACTGCGCCACCTGCACGCCGTTCCTAAGGGTTTTGGTCATGTTTAATATGAACTCTGGATAGGTCATTTCCTAAATATTTATTTGTGTATACTGATGCATTATTTTTTTTATTTTCTATGCATTATTATTTAATTTTAGCTGCATGAATGCACCTTGGGCTTTTTACAAGCATAGAACTTCTGAAAAGCCTGAGGCTTTTTAAAGGCAAGACAACAGAGTCTGGACCAACCAGTACTAGATGAAAACTCTAGCATCTGTTTCAGTGATACTGTTAACCTTTTGGTAGCCACCCTTACCAGCTTTTTTATTTTTGCATATGTTCTCATCAGTTTAAAAAAAAAACAAACATTAAATGTAAGGTTAATCAGACAGACTATAGGTAATATCTTAATTAATCTTCTGAAGGATGAATGCTGAAAGTAAATTTCAAGGTGTTGGGTTTTTTTTAGATGAAAAGCAAAGGATAAATAAAAAAAGAAGAAATAGTTTGCCAATGGCTTTTCATGGTCCAAATTCTGTCTGCGATTTCATCAGAGGCGTATAAACTATGGAGAGCCACTTTTATCTATTATGGTGTAATTAGGTACATCAGTATTCAGTAACACAGCACATCTTGTACAGTTGATGTCAATGTTTTATTCAAAATCCAAATTATATATATGGTGCTGGGCAATATTATACAAAAGCTTGGTGTTTTGACATGGTACAACCACAACCTAAATGTTTTTTAACAAAAAGTACAGTAGATAATCCTGACTCCCAAAAAAATCACCAAAACTCACATTTCTAAACAGAGTTTAGAGCAAAGCAAAAAATTTCACAACTCACAAAACATGTTAATTGGGTTTGTTCAATAGAGACGGGAAAGGTGATGAGGGGATAAATACAGATATACATCTAGACAACCTGGTGGAAAACCTGTTGGAGGCAGCAAAGGACTGGAGACTCAAGCTTGTTTTGACCTTCCAGCAGCACAATGTCCTTGATCGTATAGCAAGAGCTATATTTGAGTGAAGAAAAACACCCTCCATCCAATCTGTCTAACCTTAACCTATTTTGGCACAAACAACAGTAAAAATTTTAACCTTTAGATGGATGCAAATAAATACCACAAAAATCAAGAAGCTGTAATCATGACAGTACGTTTTCATCCACACTATTAAGATTTCCTTTTGTTTATATTTGCGTGCGACAAAATGTGAAATTGGTAAAGTGGTAATAAGACTTCTGCAAAGTGCTGTATGTAAACAAAATCAATACATAAAAATGGGGAAACATCAGCCCATGATGAGTAGCTATGTAAAATAAAAGCTGGATCATAGGAAAGACACATTCTAATGTGAAGTAAGGGCAAACTGTTTTTACATCTGATTTAGGAAAAAGTATGCTGAAAATCAGTATTTTTCTACTGCTTTAGTTCTTGGTGCTAAATAGTTAATTAACCCAAGTGTGTACGATATGTCTAAAAACGCTACAGCTGGATGTAATCACTTTAAACACTAGAGGGTGTCCTATTCTAACAGGATTAGCTGTCTGCCACTTCAAACAGAAAAACATTTCCCTGCTCTGACAAACTTTTCAATATGAGGTAGATATAGAGCTGTTAAAATACCTTTGAAAGGTCACAGAAAAACAACTTTAGGGTTTGTTGTCTCACCAGTTCTGAGTTACCATGTGAGGCAGATGTGATGTCTTCTGGGCTCAATAAAGGGGGAGGGCTGCCATTCCCTATGTTTGCAGGAGAAACAGCCAAACATGTCAGCTCATGCCGTGGGACACATTGTTTTCAGGAGAACAGCAGGGGCAGCAAAGGTTGGAGGCTGACGGAGTCTGGAGGCCACATGTCACCCTGGCAGATCAGCGCTTGGGAGTTGTAAGCATTCACGTTAAACACTGATGCAGCAGCTGGAAATAGACCCTGTCCAAACACAGGGATTGGGTGTTGGGACTGCTAAAGAAAGGCACCCAGATGGGATTTATACCATCCTTCTCCTGATACATCTTGCTCTGGTGCTTTAAGGGTCAGACTTCCATCCTGACCTCCAACTCTGAACTTCAGCTTTCATGCCTGACAGTATTTCTTCCCAAATCTTAGATTTAATCTATTTAAGAATATTTATTTATTAGGCAGGATAATAATGTATTTTGATCTCTGAGAGCCCTGAAATTAGTTAATACTAAAGGATGCCGGTTGGCTGCACCTTTTGAACTTTTTCACTGGTCAGATATTAGAAACTTAAGCAGCATGGGTTTAACTATACATGCAACTCATTCGATAAGATAACACAACATACTAGGGACCTCATAACAACATGAGATCTGAGCAATATTCTTTAGGAAAACTAATCCTTGTATTGACTTTTTTTGTGATTTCATAATTGGAACATAAAATCCTAATTCTAATGCTGTGTTTTACAGAATTAACCAGTCAGCTTTTATTAAAGTATTTAAGATTTAACCAGTTACAAGTACAAAACCCTTTAGTTATGATGCTAAATATCAGATTCTTAAATTAGTTGGTTGCATTTATTCACCAATAATATTTCAACTATCTTTTCAGACATTCATTATTGTCTTTCACTCTGTCAGTGAAAAATAATACTACAAGCAGTGTGAAATTGAAGTTTTTGTAACTTAATGTTGTCGGCTGGATGAGCAGTCTTTATCTGTAGTCAACACGACAAGGTAGTCCAGAACCAGCTCCAATCTTCCTTCAAAATAAAAACCTTAAACATTAATACCATAAGCTAACGTATTTCGCAAAAATGTATATTTGCAAAAACACAAATCTTTCTTAAACATAGCTTCAGAAGGTATTGCAAAATTCTTAAAACTCTGGCAATAGTTTAACAGAGAATTCATATACTCTAAAACTGCTTGAATGCACTAGTTTGCCCTATGTTATTGTCTTTGAAGACTGTTTTAGAGAATGTTTAAAATGATTACAATAGAGATTAAATACTGAAGAAAAAACTTAAAAAATGAAAACCATCTCTCTGATTCAAAAATCCCGGGGCTCATCTTAAACCATACAGTCAAACATGGTAATGGGAAAGCCATGGTTGACTTTCACTGTGTCTGAGATCTTTTCACAAGCCAAAAGTGATCCTTTTTATTTGGATTATTATTAAAATAACAGAAAATATTTGAAGGAAGGCAAATTATCCATGTGCTGACTGATCATTTTATATTATAAGAACAGTTTTAAATGCTTTAAGGGTTAAGAGCTGTTACAATTTAAATCTGATACATCCATGTTGTTTGGAGATTAACTGAGCAATTACTCTTTTGACAGCATTTTAAGAGGTGCAATATTATGAGCAGACATGACTTAATAGTTGTAAAAGACACCTAAAGGTATTTCTGTCATATCATGACTCAGTAAAGGCAGGAAGAACACCTTAATTGCTCAGTAGCTGTTATTTGGAAAACTTGCTGTTGGTAAAAAGGAAACTCTTCCAAAACAAAGATGCAGAGAGTTAAGCAGAAGTAGAGAACCACATCAAACAAGGTGAGTGCATGAATCTGTCATCAGTAAGGGGCTATTACTACAGTAGCTGTGCCTCGCCTTAGGGAATATGCTGTCAGCTTCCTCATTAAAAGGCTGACCTGGGCATGGCTCAGCCTCAGGATAATTCACGTTTCCAGGATTTTTCCCCCCGCCCGTTTCTGGGCTCGCCTTTATTTACCAAAACGTCTAAGCTGCTGAATAAAACCATCAATATTTGACTTTTTTCGAGGTCTAGCAGTACGCACATGTTGACATGGTTGGAGTGGTGATGTAAACAGCATGTGCATGTTTGCATTCTCTCTGCGAAATTAGAAAAACAAACACATGAGATCTTAAACAAGCTCACCGCATCCAACTTCTGCTAGCAATTAGAGAAGCATCAGCGCCATTACACACCGGCTCTGACACGCTACGCCTAAACCCTTCACCTTTCGCAAAGAGTAAACACACACTTTGGTGATAAAGCTTTTGGAGCCCCGTACAATGAGCTGTAAGACGGAGAGTGTGATCCATCTCCATTGAGGGCACCTAGTGCCCACATTCAGGTTGGGGGTGGGGGGGGGATGGCTCGCATAGCAGTGAGTGAACCTGTCTGTCTGCTGTCAGACTGCTGTCACACACACAGCAATGCAAGCATCAATAAACCCTGATTTCTTCCAAGTCTATGTGCATTGAATTCACATGTTTTGATTGCTGACGGCCATGTCAGGAGTCAAGTAGAGCCTCTTAAAATGTGGCCCAGGGCCAAGGGTCATTCACTAATGAGTAAAAGCTTTTTTTCCCCCTTTGTTGGTCGGGAAGGAGTAAGGAAATGCGCTCACCAGGAGGTAGCAAAGTGAGGGGGGGTGGGAGGTGTAGTGTGAAGAGACGGGCAGTGGCAGGGGAGAGATGGGGTGAAAGGGCCGAACTGGCGGAGAGAGGGGGTTTCAGGAAGTGGAGTGAGAGGGGAGACAAGAGGTGAGGTCTCAGGTGAGAGGGGGTGATAATGATTAACTGTTTTTTGTGGGCCTCTGACAGAAACATAGACCATGTACAAGGTTATAAGAGTGACTATCAGATTTATTTTGTTGAAATAAATCACATTGCTCAGACGATTTTTAAGGACATTAGATATTATATTTTTATTTGAAGAAAAAGGAGGGGATTTAGTGTAAATTCAGATGGTGCTGTTTGTAAACCTATGCTTGTTTTATATTTCAGAGTTTACATTGTGCAGATAAACTAGAATTACCATTATTACAAGAATTGCAATAATTGGTTCCGACTTTGTGACTGTTCTAAAACAGGTGTCTAAAGAGTAACTAAAGTCAATTTTACACATATAGAGGCTATAAACATTATATTAATATAACCTGTTGGTATCACCATTTGTGTTATATGGAGTCTGTTTTCTGAAGGACTAAGGATCTCTGCTCTTGATTTTTCATACCTACCACCTATCTTCTAATAAGCCTGCTGGGGTTTTAGGGAGCAGTGTGCCAGCCTGATTTTGCTTAATGATCATCTTTACTGGTAGAGTCAAGCCTCTAGTGCCATGTGTAAAGGCTTTGTTGAACCTGCACTGTTATAAAGGGAACATGTAAACAACTCAATGTAACTTCAAATCAAACTTTTATGAAATCAAACAGTCCACTTGAAAGCAACACATATTGACAATTTATTCCACATGCTGTTGTGGCAATGGAATAGACAACAGGTGAAAATTATTGGCAATTAGCAAGAAAAACTCAATAAAGGAGTGGTTCTTTAGGTGGAGACCACTTCTCAGTAACTATGCTTTCTGGCTGATTTGATCACTTTTGAATGTTGGTGGTGCTTTTACACTCTTGGTAGCACTTTACGACCCACAGAAGTAGCTCAGGTAGTGCAGCTCATCCAGGATGGCTCATCAATGCAAGCTTTGGCAAGTAGGTTTGCTGTGTCTGTCAGCCTAGTGTCCATAGGCTGGAGACGCTGCCAGGAGACAGGCCAGCACACCAGGAAACGTGAAGGAGGCTGTAGGAGGTCAAAAACCCAGCTCCAGGACCACTGCAATTGCCTTTGTGCAAGGAGTAGTGATGGTGAAATAAAGCCTCATGAGGTCTTTGAGCCATTTGGCCAAATTGCGAATCATTCATTTCATGAAGCTTCATGTGAACATGACACCACTAACTGGCTCAGTTCATAACTACGCTTAGCATTATAATCTATGATTTTTCCAATTGTTTTTATTGTTTTTTTTATCTAAGTCCCTTTGAAATTGTTCATGATTGATGTGTATGATATATATATTTTTTAAATGTTTCTTTGTGTAAATTGTCTTAGAAAAGTACAATCTTTTGAGGTGCTTCATTGTAGCTGGAGTGTGTCAGTAGTTCCTGCAAGAGAAAGGCATTGAAGCCATTCCCTAGACCTGAATTCAATTAAGCACATCTTGGGCATCATGTCTTTATCAATCCACCAATGTCACTTTGCCACAGATTTGTCCAGGAGTTGGCAGACAATTTAGTCAAGGTTTGGGAGGATATTGCCTTGGATAGAAGGCATTGTAGGGAGGTCATGCAGGCAATTGGGACACTGAACACAGTGTTGGTGCTGGGACACTGGGGCACTGAACTTGCTTTCCAGAGGATAAAATCAATCTGTATAATGTTTAAGATTAAATGGTTAACTGCTTACCAGAGTCCTCTTTACTAAAGAACTAGTTCTTATTTCTTAGGTTATTCCACAAGTACACTGCAACAAAGAAGCATTTCCCTGCAGATTTATTTTTTGCGTCAATGTCAAACTTAAACATTTATATATTATAGTATAACCTAATGAGTTCAAAGTTTCATTTTTCTCCAGTCATGGTAGCAAATGAAATTCCAGCAGTCTTCATGGGAAACCACAGCAACGAACAATTTTAAACTCTTGTTCCTCTTTCAAAGATAAAATTGTGGACTCAGACAAAACAGATGCGATAGCAGTAGGTATGGGTATATCCTCCAGCTCTGCCGTAATTACTTTGGACCGTCTGTGGGCTCGGTTGAAGTTTATTTAGGCTTTTAATCTATTTTTTTCGTTGCAACTTCAACCATAAAAATGACTGGCTGAAACATTTCGAGTCAGACTTTAACGATTTAAGCTAGATTGGTATAAGATGCATTCTTCTTAACTCACAAATACAGTGAGAATAAAGCTCCCTGGTAAGGTTACTTCATACATACAGAAGAATCAATTGTGGATTCTATGGTATTGAAATACAGGTCTTTATGCAGTAAAGTTTTACCAAACTACCTAAGCGCTTCCTTCTCCATGCTTTAAGGTCATGTTAAGCATTCAGTCTGGCCTTGCGTATTTCTTAATTAACAAAGCATTAACACTTTTTTACCTCGTGCAGTTTCTCTTTGATTGTCATATTAGCAATTGCAACATCCACCTCTTCAAAACAATGTTCTATATACTGAAATTACGGAGTTTTTTGTTTCTTTTGAAATCTGTTAAAACCCTTATCAGAAACGTTCTTTTTT
>JAUZNJ010072121.1:0-25498 GCA_034780135.1 Jordanella pulchra | reverse complement strand
TCCCCCCTTTCCTGTCAGCCTACTGTCAGAAAAACGAGCCACTAGTGCCGTAAAAAGCTCAAAAAAAAAAAAAAAATGTTTCTATTTTCTTAGATTAAATCTTCGACATGCTCAAACCAACTTCATGTCTGCATTTTTTCCCACTTACAACCTACAAAACACGTCCTTGGTACAACTGTTAAGATACTTCTAATGAAAGGATCTACTGTTTTAACTGGGACTGAGTTTAGATTTGTTACTCTACCAGGGGTTTAAAAACCTTAATAGTCCTTTTTTTATATTAAGAGTGCAAAAATGATTAGATTTCCATTTTAAAAATTTGCTTCCCTTATGTCTCTATGTAATAAAAAATACAAAACAGCAATAATTTTACCTCAAACAACTTTTTTATAACTGTTTTGATATATTAGCAGTAATGCATCTATAAGTATGTTTTTGTTTTCAAATAATAGCAATTATATCATACTCAATGTTTGTTTTGGCAATTCTTGACATCACTAACATAAAACTGGGTTTCAGTTTTCATTCAGCTGGAAGAGAAGCTCTGTTGAGCAATTAAACAGGATACACTGGCAGTTTATACCCTTACAGTAAATCTAAGGTAGAGACTGCTTAGTCAATTTTTTTCTTAACACCAAAAGGGGAACAATAGTCAAGCCTTCATCTTAAATGGTTGTCAAGGGTTAAATTTGCTATGTAAAGGAATAACATTGAAGGTTTTAGCTGCCCAACCCAGAAGCACCATCTTCATTCTGCTATATACCCTTAAAACATAAGTACTGTTGGTCTTGTTAGTGGAGGACTTGAAGCTTGGTACCCCTAAATATAAGCTCTGTTGTTTCCCAGCAACCCGTTCCGCACATGCACAGACATTTGCAATGTACCACAGGATAAAAAAATAGCCACTTAGTTTTATTCATCAAGATAAAAACAGTTGGGTTCTTGTGTGTTAGACTGGATAGTATGCAACACAATATGTTAGACAAAAAAAAAAAAGAGTTAGTTCCGATGGGAGTTTCAATTTCACTCCGATATATTTTTAAACTTGATATACAATAATCCTGTTTCCCTGCATTTCTTTCTTCAGTACCCAAACCATAGACCCAATCATTCATAATGTTTGAATTTTTTTTTTTTAATCTTAAATTATAACAGTTTCTTTGATCAGATATTTTAAGCACATGCAGATGGGTGCATGTGTATCTATAGATACCTTGCAGTTGACGTCACAGATCTAGCCATGGCCATATTGAATACCTGCTCTGGTCCCCTGCGTGTAAAAGATGCCGTCTGTATGTTGTGCTGTCGGGTGTCACCAAAAAAAAGTCACCCAAATATTTCTTTTTACCGCTACCAGAAAAGAATAAACGTGGTCAGGGATGGAGTGTCGGCAGTCAGAAGGGCTGACTGCACACCGACTGCCAGTAGCTGTCTGTGCAGTTTACTTTTCCTACCAGGTGAGTTTCAAAACAAATCAGGAGAGCTAGGTTAGGCTGTTGTCAACTTGATTTAATGGACTCTACATTTTTTTCTGAATATAAGTGATTAGATTGCGCTGATTAGACACCTTGTGAAAAAAGCGTATTTAAACTAAGATCTGAAGATTTTGCTACAGACATTATAGTTGCATTTAGCTGTTCACATAAAGTAAGCAGATCAGCAGAATGTGACTTACCATCGCTTTACATATGAGTATCTTCTTGTTTAGCGGATGCCATATTTTTGGGTCAATAATCAGCCAGTTGAGAAATACCAATCGGCATCAGTGCTTTTAAAAGCTTTCAGGCTTTCTCAGTTTCTATGAGGACTTGTGTATAAGACATATGAATCAGTAGTGAAACGAAAAATCTAGAAGCCTGTCAGTTGATGAAAGGTGTTGAAAAAGCTGTGGGCAGGGACTTCATATGGACCACATCCGATAACACTGATTTTCTCTGCGTATTTAAGGTCTCGGGGATGTAAACGGGCATGAGCCATTCTAGTCAGAGGAGGTACTCAACATGGCGGGCATAAGGTGGAATTGTCATGACATCAATGCTTCTGAAATGCATCTATAAAAGCAAGCTGTTGGAGGTTAACCAAAAAATTTTATCCATCCATCTTATAATGCTTGTCTGTCAGGGTCACAAGGGGATGGTGCCTATCTCAAGCAATGTTTGGGTGCAAGGCGGGATATACCGTAAACAATTTGCTAGTCTATCACCGCCAACTGGGAGACAAAACTAGAGTAACCAATCAATCTTACAGTCATTTTTACATCCAAAAGGAGAAAAAAAAACATATTTAAGTATTAATAGATGTTATTTCAGTTAAATATAACAAAATCATTGATAATAAGCACAAAATAGAGAGAAAGAGTTTACCTCAGCACTGGAATACTACAAGATCAGATAAAATAGTATCAGAGAGTTAGGTTTGTCCTTCTCTATTCATCCTAACCCTTTCAGAGTGTCTCTTATATATATAAGTTTTATTTATGTGCAACATAAACTGAACCTCAGAATCCTGCACTAACTGTTTTAATCTAAAGTAAAACAACTGCAGCTGTCTGCACACAAACCAACCCAAAAGTTTCCAAATAAGGCAATAACTGCAGCTCAACAGATCATCCTACATTTAACATTTAGTAGAGTATCTAAACATGTCTCTTTATGCATGTATACAAGGCTGACATGCCAATAAATATCTGTAACAGTTTTCAAGCAAGTTTGACTATAACAAGCTGGATTTCAACACATGTTGGGATCCTAAGGTAGGCATCTGTATACTTTCTTTGTGAAGAAAAACAGAATGACATTGAAAAAAAATAACACAAAAACATTAAAAAACAACCTATACTACCAAGTATACTACAACACTGCTACATAATCCATACAACTGTGACTCAAATATTCTAGGAATTACCTTATTATAAAGCTGTAAAAGATTTAATCATCGGAGCACCTGGATGCCTGAATGTGAACTTAAACCACATTACTTAACCTGCTTTCAAACTAATGTTGCCAACAATTATTTGACCACTTACAGAGGTGGGTAGAGTACCCAAAAATTGTACTTAAGAATAGTAGCAAAACTTTGATATTTTTACTCAAGTAAAAAGTAGCCTTTAAAGAAATAACTGAAGTAAAAGTAAAAAAGTATTTGGTAAAAAGGCTACTCAACTACTGAGTAACTGATCAATTGACCACCCATGACCATAACAACTGGTTTTATATTTCTAGAGTTATAAAACCTAGACAATTAAGAGTTATAGTAAGTAAAATTAGTTAAAAGAGACCATACTGTTTAGTGTATTTTAACTCTGCTTCAAATGACCTGCTGTTTCAGCAGATGAAGAATAACATTTAACCAATAAGCCTTGAGTACAAAAAGAAAGTGTATCTCTCAATGGTGCATATATTTGTTTAAAACTAGCTTGTTTTAGCTGAGTGAAGCTACTCAAAATGGAAGGAGTAGCCAGCAATTTTACCCAATTGAAAGCAGTGATAACTTAAAATATTTTTATTCAAGTAAAGGTAAAAAGTATAATGCTGTAAAACTACTCTTAAGAGTACATTTCTCTTTCAAAATGTTACTCAAGTAAATGTAACCGAGTAAATGCAACTAGATACTACCCACCACTGACCACTAAAGGGGAATTACCATTTCATTTTTCAGAAGGCCTTTAAATATGAAATACATATAATGAGACAAAGGTGTTACATAAACAGTAAAGTTACAAGTTCTGACAGCAGAATGCTGTCAATCCCTGGCAATATTCAGAAAGCATAATAAAGCTTTTAATGTTACAGGAAATTCCCTCATTTCACATTTTTCAACACGTATAACATATTTTTCAGCATGGCAGCATAAGAATATCACAAATTCTTGCGCCACGGAAACCTACTTAGCCATGCAGTTTTATTAAAGTTGGCAATCTCATTCATAACTGAAAATAAATAAACATATTAGACTTAATGTCCTATGCTAGAGTCCTACACGTGACTGAACAACATCAGTAGGATTGTAATTAAAATCTCAGGTACAATGTTTACAAACTGAAGAAGCAGATGTTAGACTCACTAAATCACA
This sequence comes from Jordanella pulchra, assembly GCA_034780135.1. Lineage (NCBI taxonomy): Eukaryota > Metazoa > Chordata > Actinopteri > Cyprinodontiformes > Cyprinodontidae > Jordanella > Jordanella pulchra. The sequence goes on along the minus strand of JAUZNJ010072121.1, from coordinate 21,427 downwards.
AAGTTTGGGACATGTTAGTTTAATTTTAAATCACTAATGTTTGATATCTTTAAACACTTATTAAAGAAACCGTTTTTTTCTTTTTTTTGCCAACAAAAGTCTACTATTCATCTTTTGTCTAGTTCATATGGGGATTATTATTATTAGATTTTTTAGGGATTATTATTGATTATTATATCAGACTAGTGGGAATGTATTTCAGTTGAATGGTGCAATGCATGGAATACAAAATCCTTTTTTTTGTGACGTCAGGTCTTGCAATGGGGGTGGTTCTACTTTAGTCAAAGACAGAAGAGCAGGGCCAACGCTGCAAGTGGTACTGCTGCAATGTACAGCAGTTAGGTGCTCACTAGAAGTGGACCAAACATTTGGAAAAGATTAAAAGCATAGCATGTTACTTAGAATAACTGACGATTTTAGTAGAGTGTGTGTATGTGTGAGTGTGTGTGTGAGTGGGGGTGTGTGGGGGAGAAGGACAGGACAAGGAAGATGAAGGAAAAAAGTATAGCATAAGAAACAAAACTGGAGACTGGAGTGTACACAACTTTTATTTTTCATACACCTGTGAGTCATATATTTGTGATCTCGGTGGAACTTTTTATTTTATGAAAAAATAAATAAATTACCTTAAAAAAAATCATTGTTTCAGATTTTTAAATCTTTCTTCCAGTATGAAGCTATTATTGCTAGTTTTTATAATCAAAAATGCAATATATTCAATATGAGATTTTAGAGATTTTAAAGTCATTTTGTACTTTTTGAACGTGAGAAGCTATCTTAAATTATTCGCTTTTCTTTTTAACCACACACAGGATTTATCTTAAATGATACATTTTATTAGGTAAACAGAGCACCATTAAAGTGTTTCACAGCTGGATTAAGTGTCCTCTTTATTCCAAATCAAAATATGGTCACCCTAACCCCACACCTCACAGACCATCCTAAATTATATGTCCAGTATTGAAACCCTTGAAAATTACTTGTTGCGGTGTTTCTAAAAAATATTGGTTTGAGTTACTTTTCATCCTGTGGAAAACGCAAAGTTTCCGTAAGATCATGGTAAAACGGCGTAACACAACCTAAACGCGAAAAACTGTACACTGTCTGCGTCTTTCTTTAACTGGACTCCACATGGCGCAGCCGTAAATCCTATAGGCTAACTGAGGACTTTCATTCGGAGATGAAAAATAATCAGGCTTCTCCTGTCATAACCTGAGCCGTGGAAGTGCAATGTTGACATTCATACTGCCCCTCCTGAGCGGAGCGATAACAAGTCAGCAGCCGTCCTTGTCACAAAAGCGCAACAGCTGCAGCGACAGAAGCGGCATTCGAGGACCACAATAGACCCCCCGCTAACGCAACCCCATTCTCAGCGGCGCATCTCCTGCGAAAGGGTCCTTCTTTATTCCCCCCACCCACCCACCCCCCACTGAGGAAAGACCGGGCGACTTTTCGCTTGGATCGGAGAAGACATCGAGACATCTGCTGGCATACACTTTAACATTAATATGCAAATCGCATCACTGCACGCACGGAACGGCGAGGCGCCTGCCGCAACGCAGATCAAAGTTTGCTTTCTGTGGTATCTAACTGACAATTAGAGGCTGATTTGGGATCAATGTTATGTGATGTTTAATGTTGTGCGGAACAAAATTAGACATGATGAATCTAATACAGACTGAACCTAGTCTGTATAATTAGAGAAAATAAAAGATAATGCCCTTGAGTGCGCCTGCAACTTCATTTCAGTGTCCTTGTGTTTTGATTGTTTGAGATAAAAACATACTAATAAACATGATTTACGTCATAACAACATACTATATCGCGTTGGCTTTATTTAGAAAAAATCTTAAGACTAAACTGTAAAGGACCAGTTTATTCTTTTACCGCCCTCACCTTGTTGACATTCCAGTCCTACACGTCTCCAAGCGCACTGCTCCTTCATCCAGGTGAACGCCTCAGTTCAGCGAAGGGGGGATGCTATAAAGATGCAGGTGAACGGGTTCAACAGACAGAGCCACAACACACATCCCTGTCTCCTCCGGAGTTCTGATGAAGGCTGTTTACTGCGCGTCCCACCAGTCAGTCCCAGAGCTCATCGCAGAGACACATGATGCGGTCTGCAGAGACAGATCTCTCAACTTGCTGCAACCCCGACCGCTTTGTCACTCGGATGATATTCCTCCGCACTGCTGCCGCTCCTCTCTCCGCAAATGTAGATGAATAGCGGATGGGAGGGGGGGGGGGACAGAAAACACCTGGCGCTATTCTGACTATAGTCAGCTGATTCCTCAGCAGGCCATTGGCTGAGAGCGACTGCCTGTCACCGCCGGCCAAAGCAAAGCAAAGCTGAGCAGAGCACCATCTGCTCTAGGCTTGTTGTGATGAGAACAAAGGCAGGAGGAGGACGGCGGGGTGGCAACGCATGGGGGCTGTGAGGGTGTAGTGTAGTGCTGTGGGGGTAGTAAGAGGCATTACTGTCAGATAAAAACACCCAATTCCGAGATTTCTACCTTGGACAGCCTTATTAGTGTGTTTACAAAAAGATGGATTCATTTCTTATTTCACTTTAAAACTAATTTCATAAGTTCATCATTGTAAAGTGTTATAAAATAGATCAAATTAAAAATATATATTTTCACAAATCTAAATTCCGGAAAGTGTGATGTCCAAGTGTTGTCAGCTCCCTTTACTGTAAAATCCCCAAATAAAATCTGATGCAGCTAACTGTCTTTGGTCATCTAAATAGTAAATAGTTCATCTGCATGTATACTACAATAATATATGTGCATCACCACTATAAGAAAAGACAAGATGGGATTGTGAGGAAGCTCATTTGATCCCATCCCACCTTAGTCTGAGCAAACTACACACATTGGCTGGACAGTTATTCAGTACAGACCACAGAAGTTTGTTTTGGAACTTTTATGAACAACAATCATCATGAAACCTCAGAGCAGAAGTGCCCTTGATAAAGAAGTGGAGAAGTTTAAAATAGTGTTTTATCAGTATTGTTTTCTGTTGTTTTGCAGAAGTAACCATAAACAAACTAACTACAGTTCTCAGCTTGTCTTGCAGCAACAGGTAACAACAGGTTACTCTTTAGAAGTTAGTCACTGCATTGAAGAGGAGTCCCACCTCAGCTAAGCGCTGTGTGTTGGGAACACACGATAACCTCTTGGTGCTGCATCTTTGTTGGTTGAAGCCACTGCTGATCACTTCCTTATACAATTGAAAATGAAACTTAAGTTAGCAGACCGCAGAGAAAGATCATCTGCAGAGTTCCATGACAGTCTCCCAGTCAAGTCAGTCCAATTCAGACAAACTTGCCTCTTTTTTTGTCAAAAACAATGATGCTTTAGAATAATTGGAGAAAAAAAAATACTCCATTCTCAGTTGACCGAGGGACAGTTATTTGGCTTACAAGTGACTGGCAATTATTTTTTGTTTTTGTTGCTGAAAGCTGTTACTGGTCCATAGACCAGGGCTGAGAATTCAGCAGCCTGTCCAATGCTACCAAAGCCAAGAACCACAGTGACTTGCTTTTTCTCCTCCAAGATTGCCGCTACCTCCCAAACTGCAACTAAGTAAATCTGCTGTACCTTCCAGAGGGAAGCAGCAATCATTGTTTTTTTTGTTGTTGTTTTTTTATGCTACTTTTGAACATGAATGGGCAGGGATGACTTGAAAACAAATTTTATTGCTGATATTTGCTCCAGAAAGAGTTTACATGAACTGTCTGATGGATTTCCTCTTGTATGATTTTAATTGTGATAACCATACTGCTGTTGTTGGGTTCCATGAAAGACTCTAGTCAGCTCAGTTAGACCATTCCACACTTTTTCTCTCTCCTTCTCTCTTTCTCTTTCGAGTTGGTTGATAAGCTAGCTGCCCACTAGCTTCGTTAGCCTATTGTTTGCAGATCCTTTTACTCCTCTTGGCTGTAACCCCAAGTGGCCCAGCCATAACAAGGGAAATTGGTATCCTCCCTCTATGGGGCTTAATTAATGCAATTAATCCAAATTTACTTCAATGTTGTTTATGTCATTCAGTCCATGTTAACATTTCCAATCATAATTATTAATAACATTAATAATCAAATAAAAATAAATGTCCAATACTCAGCCACATGTGTCCTCAGGGGTTGGTGTCTTTTACCTTTTAGATGTATTTATTTTAACACACTTAAATCTAATAACTGGGTCCTTAGCTGAACTCTGAACTGCGTGCTGAAGAGGTAACTGAGATATTTTATTCAGGTGTGTTGGACCGTGTACACACCCAAGTGAGTTATACTATCATTTATGTTCTTCCTTACTAAGTCTCTATATACTACTTTGTTCTCTTAAGATAAAGCCGAATTATTTTCATATTTAGTCATAAGATGTAAATAATGAGGAGTATTAAATAGAGAAGCAGTCATTGTAAACTGTGGAGGAGCTCCAGAAGTTTACAACTTAGGTGGGGAAATTTCTTGATGGGAAGACTAATAGCTGTTAAGTCATGAAACGAGTATGGCATCTACTGAAAAAAATGGATGTGGCAGCCACTTATCCTAAGCAGAATGAAGACAGATAGTTAGCAGAATAAAGACAGATAGTTAATTTTAAATGCGATGTTCAAACTCTTTTTTCGATGTCTAAGCACAAACTTTTTCTGCACTGTAGAATCAGCAAAGAATTCACTCTTTAGAGAAGAAAAATCCTGTGTAGAGTTACTTCTTATAACTTAAACAACAAAGTATTGATAGAAGGGTGCTGAATATAAGAGCCATATTTGTATTCAAAAATATCTTTAATTTCCCTCCTGTTTTATTTTCACTGGATGTTCATGTTGGCAGTGAATATGCTGTTTGCACCATGGTGAGCTCACATGTGCTTATTTCACATGTGTTGTTTTCAGTGCCTGCAAAGCAATTAAGCTCATATCATTGTCAAGTTTTCTCTGTTAGTCCTTTGGATTTAAATAGAGAAACTATTTTTATCTTCTTTTTTTTCTGCAGTAAGCATGGTTAACAAAGCAATCACTGTGACATTGCCTCACTCTGTTTCCAGAAATAAACACATCCCAGAAACATATTCACTGTGTGGCTGTAGCAGTTAACTGCTACCAGGAGCTATTAAAAGCAAATAAAAGAGACACTTTATTTCAAAGGTTTGTGCATTCTTTTCATTGGCACACACACCCAAAAGGAGTTTATTTTTAGTGAACTTCCTTTGCACACCATCCTTTAAAACAGAACAATTAAAAAAGAGCAGAGTTACCCCCCCACACACACACACTTACACACTTAAAATAAAGCTTATAATATGTGTAAGATAATTGCACTCAATGTATTTAATATTTTGCTTCATTACTTATTGACTGTGTAGAAGCAACATTTGAAAAAGACCAGTTGTTTTTATGACTTCAGTGGGAACAACAGCCACATTTCCAACATCTGTATTACTACATCAATACACTATCATATACCATCTGTGATCTCTGTGAGTCATAGTTTATTTATATCGTGTCAGTACTTATTGTTTAGTTGGTCATTTAAAAGAATATGACATGAAACAATAATAATACAATTCAATATCATTCATGATAATATCATTTAATATCAAACAACTGCTTTATGAGATTTTTGTCAGGAAACTGTTGTTTTGGTGAGTGGTGAGGCAGAGGCTGGAACCAGGAGGTGATGATAATGATGTTTATTAAGAAGAGCTAGTCCAAAAATGCAGAAACAGAAGAGTTGTACTCAGACCAGGCAGCACGGCTGAACAGAAACCAAGGTTTACACCGGTAGCGCTGGACATACGAGAGGCGTAGACTAACAGAATCTAACACTGGGAAACTCAGGCAAGCACAGACAGTCACAGACAAGGACCCGACAAAGACCAAGAGACACAGGAGGGATTATATACATATTGGGGAAATCAGGGAAACAGGACACACCTGGGAGCAATCAGGGGAAGACAGGACGACACAGGGAGCACAGAGACAACAGGAAACTACAAAATTACAACAAGGATACACGGATCATGACAATTTTGAAACATATTGTGAATATAAATGACCCTAAGAGATTGAGGTTAAGGTATGCTAACTTATGAACAAATATCCAACCTGTGAAAGGCTTTTTAGGGTAGCTCAATTCAAATCATTTCAAATAGGAAGATAGTCATCTTCAGGGTTATTAAAAAAGACAAATGTTTTAATGTCCACTTAGTCTTCTCCTCTCAGTTACTCTGTGGGAACTTGAACACGAGGGTTTTTCAAACGGTATAAATCTATATATGTAGTGTCTACATTTTTATAAGAAGTATAAAGAATTTTTTTATTTAGATATGCATTTATTTTCTTGATACTGTATACTTTTAGCAATCATCAAATCATGTAGCATATGTCATTTGGACATGCTCAGGTGATATATACATTATTTGATAATTAAACTTTTCGTTTTTTTTAAAAAAAACAAAACATCTTTTTTTCTTTTTAAGCACAGTTTAATTTTACTCTTGATTTTTTTTTTTTTTTGCTAATCCTCACCTTCTGTTCACCAACCCAGGTGATAAAACCTTGCTTCATTTTTCTTACAGTGTATTGAGTGCAACTATTGATTGCCTCTGTTAACTTTTGCAGTAAACATTGTGGTTCATCAGCCCTTGTCATCTCCAATCAGGATGAAACATTGGGCCGCTAACCTTTGGATGATATCACCTGTTTCAAAAGCATCTCAGAGTTTAAGAAGGAGAGCTTTGGTACCAGCCTCTTTATTTTTTTTTTTACAAATTTCACACCATTTTTTTTAGGATCTGAGAGATAAAGATGCAGAAGAATACTCCCTTTTTTGTGCTGATAGTTGCATACGATTTCTTGTTGATAACATACTTTTTTATTTGTCATTACATCATTTATATACAGCATGCTCTAAGTCCTACGGCAGTAAGGAAGAAAGAGAGAAGGAAATTGGTTAATTCTAAGGTAGGGTCCTTGCAAAGGGGGAAGTAGATTGACGGGGGTATGTGGAGAAATTGCGAACTACATCATGCTAAGAAATGAGTGTCGTGCCATTACCCATAATATTAGTTTTGAACATTAGGGACCAATTTCCCTGCTGGTTTTCTTTGCAAACCAAAGATTTTTCTTTGCAAACCTAAGCTCCCCCCTGCAAAACAGTCCTAGAGACACATCACAGCCCTCCTGCCTTGATTGGTATAAAGGTGATGCTGAAACCTGTCCACATTCTTATTACCCATGGATCCCATATTTGGAAGGATTACTTGAACGAAAGTCTATGTAGGCTGTTTGGTGTGAGGGATTACTGTTGAATCAATGAGTCAATGCAATTAGCTGGTTTTCCTTAGATAGAAAACTTATAACTAATCTGACTGTGTGATTTGATTGAATTGTCTTTGTAAAGTGCCTGGAGATGACATGTTTTGTGAACTGGCGCTATATAAATAAACTGAATTAAACTGAGTTGAATTGAATTGATGATTCACATTTTTCAGACTGCTCAAAAGCTAAGTGGGCCTGCTAGTTAGAACCATATTGCTGTAAAACAAGTCACTGCAACATTTTGATTGCTAAAATATAGCAAAAGTATCCTATAAAACGAATCCTTGTGTCTGTCACCTATTTACTCCATTGTCTCAATTAACCATACTTTGTTATATACGCTAAAAGGGTCCCTAACTGTGTTGTGATAATGTAATATAGTTATTATCCACCCCGGTAGTGATAGTAAATATGTTTTTTACTTAAATATTACTTGGACTGTCATATATTGTTTTTCAACATACGCCCTACTGGCTGGGTGTTAGAACGATAAATATGCTTTGCCCAGCTAGGAAGAATTACTTACACTGCTCAGAAGATTGAAATGGTTTTCTATGCTTGATCTGAAATCTGGTTATCAGATTGAAATGAAACAGAAAAAGCTAAGACCGTTTTTGTTACTTCACTTGGGGTTTGGGAGTTTAATCGGATGCCTCAAGGGGTTACTAATGTACCACCAAAATTTCAAGGATTGCTGGAGAAATGTATGGGTGACCTGCATTTGAAAGGGGTGTTGTTGTTTTTTTGTTGGATGACTTGATCATATTTTTCAACAGTCTTGAAGAACATGAAAACGGTCTGAGTGTTCCAAATCATCTGAAAGAGTTTGGATTAAAACATTCTCTGGAAAAATGTGAATTCTTCAAAACATCTCTCTGATGTTTGGGCCACATTGTTTCAGAGAAAGGTATTGAGACAGACCCAGAAACGATTGCCTCAGTGAAATCTTGGCCAATTCCTATCAATTTGAAGACTCTGAGATCTTTTCCAGGATTTACTGGCTATTATAGACATTTCATAAAGAGATATGCCACAATTGCCAAGCCTATTAATAATCTGACCTGTAGGTATCCACCAACTAACAAAACCTCAAAAGTACAATCTTATAAGTGTCCAGAGTTTGATCCAAAGCAACCTATTGGTTCCAGGTTGACTTCTAAGTGTCAGTTGGCTTTTAATACCACCTTCTCCTTTAAGTTGCAGTATCGAGCAGGGAAACACAATCTGGATGCTGAGGCACTCTCTCATCATTCCTGTGGAAAACCTCTCACAGATGAGGTTTCACATAAAGATCAGAAACTTATCTCTGAGTTTGTTCAACAAGATCTTTCAGACACCAGCAGCAAAGTCGTCTGGTTCGGACCCGAGTTGAAAGCCTTTTGGTTGAATTGCTCTCAGTCAGGGCAAATATAATTCCGCTGGGCTACTTTGAAAATTCACATGGACTTCCTGTTTTTTTCTTTGCAATGTCTCATGCTGACTTTAAAGACCATCAGAGAGCTGATCGTAGTGTCAGGGAAGTTATCCATCAGTTGGAGTCTGGTGAAAAGATTCCTCCAACAGTAAGGGGTGAACTTCCTCTTCTCCTTAGAAAAGTGTAGTCATTGAATTTCATTAGTTCAGTCAAGAGTTTTTAACTGAAATATGTTTCATTTGGAGTTGGATTATTTATGTTAGTATTTTTTTTGTATTTTGAATGGAAGTTGTTGTGAATTTATTCCATATGTTCAGAGTTAAACTGTTAGACCATGATTTAAGCTAGAGTCACACAAATGCAAATGTGGTCCCAACAACAGCCAGTTGTGCATGTTACAACATGTGACAATCTGACAGTGATTTGATTAAATAGCATCAGTCATCACAACATTTAGTGACATAGCATGAAGCTGGAGCTTTAACGTTTTGCTGTCTGTGTTACAGAGGTAATTTAGGAAACTTTTTATCAGCTATTTCAACATTTGCTGTTTTCTGTTTCTCCTTTTAGTTTTAGAGCTCCAGTTTCTCTGCCTACCAGCTATATTATCCTCTTGAATTATTTTCCCCAGGCAGCCTTCTCCTGCAAGACGTTCCAAAGCAGGATACTGCAGGAGCATGAGCTGAAAATGCACATCGCTTGCCTCAGAATTTCTGTCTACTTTGATTAAATTTGCATGGGACCAATATTTCAACAGTCTACCTGAAGCAGAGACCAGGCAAATCAGAGCCTTCCTTTCCTTTTAATCATCAGGACTCGCCACGCTGACAGTAAGATTTCAAAGTGGAATTTGTAACATGTTTGGAAGCAACTTTGGACAAGTTTTTAATAAGCTAAGCCAAAAACTCACTTATAACAGCAGTGAGTAAACTTCAGAAATATAGTTATCAAAATGGCTGCTGAATTTTTTCAGGTATTTCAATCACTTCCCTGACCACAGGTTTAAAAAAATCTACTAGATAGGTATTGACACCACTTACTACATCCATTTGTGGCAGAATATTTCATCTTCCAGAGGTCAACAAATTTTGATGTGTTACCTTGATGGGATGCCTACAGTTGTGGCACTTTCTCATTGTTAAATATTCCATTGTCAGCTGTTACCAGAACTATAGCAAAGCTGAAGGATTTGGCAATAACAGCAGCTCAGTCGTGGGGTAGCAGGCCGAAAAAGATCATAGATGGAGATGATGAGGCACATAGGGCATGATCTTCAGAAGGTTTTCATGTCTTAAATTGTGCAAAAATGTTTTTACATGCAGGGCAGATCTTCACAGAAGGTGAAAAGTAATTTGTGTTTGCAATTCAGCAGACACAATGTGCAAACCATTTTTAGCATGTTTGCCTTCATCAAAATGCAGATCACATTCTAATGACCAAACCATACAAATTCATGGGTGGAGGATATGCAAATGTCAATATTTACTACTTGCTAAATTATTTTTCAAATCACAACTAAACAGCATTGGAACAGTCATTGTTACAACAAAGGAGGCATTAGTACAATGCCAGCTGATGGAGAGAGATGTGAAAATGTAAACATATTTTTACCATCAGATATAACAAAAGTAGAATGATATTAATGAAGAAAAATATATCTACAGGCTAAAAAAAACACGCTGAGACAGCAGAAAATCTTTATGCAGTTAATCCAATGTAATAAGTTGAATGAGGGAAACCAAAGTGGTTTGCCTGACTTAATATTTGTGCAACAATCTTTTGAGATCATCACAATAATGCCACTTATGTTAAAAAATGTGCAATTTATGGCCTTCTATCTGGAATCTTTGAAGATCAGGGCCATAGTATGCACGTTGCCAATTTCCTGCAGAATCATTAGCTACAGACCTCAGTCTGGCTCAAGAATAGTGGACAGAAAGCTGTTTAGGGATCAGTTTCCATGGATGAGAAGCCATACTGTATGCAAGCGGAAACAGCTCTAAAGCAATGCAAGTTTGTCAGGTGCCATGGAGATGTCCTCTGAAGTCTACCTCTTTGCCTGGTGATCCAAAGAACAAGTGTGGGTTGTTGCAATGAGGATCTACTTGTTAAAATGCACAGGGTCATGTTTGATACATACAGTGTAATAGTGCTGTGTTGCTTTTCAGGAGACAGGAATGAGGGTGTCAAAAAAGTGGTCTCTGTCCATTTCTAGAGGGCCTTCAGTTTGCTTTGCCTCCGACAACATTACGCTTTTTCATCACTTGGTTAATTCGCTTTAAGCCAAATTTAAACACCAGAAATTTGCGTTTCCTTTTTGAACTTTTATAAGTTTATTAAGATTTGTATTTCAGTTGGATGGAGACACGGCCAATCACAAGCATAGTGTCATAGCTCACTTAAAGAAATTTCAATGTGAAAGTCCACTGCCCTGAAGGGGAAAAAAGTAGTTTTTTCTTCTGGACCAAACAAGTAGACTACAGGACTTCGCTGGTGTGAATATGTCCTCATACTGTATGTGTGTGAAAGGAGGCAGACAAGCAAAAATGTAGATAATATACAGGTTATACAGGTTATTCCAGGCTTGGAAGGCACTTTATTTCCATACTTTGAAATTTCAAATACACCATGCACAAAATACGGAAACATATATTGGTCCAATTTGTAAATTTTACACACAAACATCTGCAATCGGCATGGGCCTCTTCGAAACCATGCTGCTCCGTTGACCTTGCATAAACTGTTGCGTCTAACAGGCATTCACAACAGTTGTTAGCTGTTGAGCTCATTCAATCATTAGAATACACACATCTAAAACACAGAGATATATCTAAAACATGGGGTCCAGAGGATGAGGGTTGGGAACCACTGCCGTCATTCCTAAAGTAAAAAACACACTGGACATGATTTAGCATAGATCCTGGGGCTGGTAAGACTGCACATGATTCTCTGCAGCTGTTGTCAAGTGAGGTAAACTCTATTTATGTGTTCATGCAAAACATTATTTAAAGCTCATAATTAAAGTATAAAGTATTAAAACCCCGAGGTACATGTTAATTCCTTCTGTTCTCATGCAGAAAAAAGCCAAAACCATGAACCTAAGTAAACACAGCTAATGTCTGTTCTCATCCTTTGTTTAAAGAGGAAAATACATCTAAATATTATTCACTGATAAAGTTAGAGTGAATTATGTTTAAAATATGTTAAGATGGTAACAAAGTAATTAAATTAATTGATCTGTGGTATATCTAATACATAAGTATAGATGAAAATTATTCAAAACGAACTCTCATTTTCTGCTTAGATTTGTGTAACCAGTAAGTATATGTGACTACCAGTATCAAATGGAACAAATCCCAACAACTAACTCTGAATTCTAATAGATTTTTACATAGCAAATATTTTTTCAGGTTCTTTTTTCAACTATACTGTGTTTCTAAAATTTGCAATGTCTGGTTTTAAATAATTAAAATATAAATTTTATCAAGTCAGTTTTGGTTCACTTAGGTTCATAAAAAAGAAATTAGCATTCTCATTAAACGGCTTGTGCCGAGTAAGCTCTGCTATAATGTCACTATTCACAAACAAGCCTTTAAGCCTTATCTTCTTTCTTAAAAACAAAATAACATACATCAATCTTCTAAATTTGCCTCTGGTGGTTTTTGTCATCTTATTATCCTTTCTTCCTTCGGTTTTTCTGTCTCTTTCTCCATTACAAGCTATAGGGCAGAGGTGCAACCTGACGTAAATGTCTCTAAAGTCCCCCGATAGACAGTAAGTAAGTAGGGGGACATACATTCACGTGTCTGTCTATTCCTCATTAATATTTCTCAGTCTGGGGAGCAATAACATGATGGAGAGAACATGATTGAACATAGGAAATTTTTGCTGCAAGGCAAATTACACACTTTGTAGCATTTAAATATTTTAGGACACACAGGGTATTAGAACCAGCTCTTGAAAATCAGGAATACAAAAATTTGGTAACTTGCTATTGCTAATTAATTAAACTAAATCTGTGGAAATATTTTTTTAAGTATTAGCTATAAGTTAGAAATACACCATCAATTTAGTTGGTAGAGGCTCCAAAATATCAAGTAAACCAATGAAGACTCTAGGATCCCTCATAGACCACTGCAGTCAAAGCAGCCTCAGTGTTCACTGAAGAGGGTTAGAAATTTTAAGCAACCATCACAAGTTTGGTTATTTAATTAAGATCTGAAGAGTTTCCAGCAGTGAAGGTAGAGGTATGTGGGTTGGGCTGAAAATGTTTTTCTACAGAAAAATTCCCCCAAACTAAAGTCCCCCAAAACCAAATTCTAAATTATCACATCTTTTTGTTATCATATTTCATTAACTCATATTGTTAATGTCTTAGTTTTTCAAGCTATTTATAAGCTTATGTTAGTTTTCTGTGTAGGTATATGGCAGGCATCCAGAATGTGCATTTATGGCCATGTTTGAAGGGGATTATTCTTTTAACTAAACTCTCTTTTTGCAAAAAATAATCTTGTGAAATGTCATACAATCTGACATCCGGTGCAGTCTGTTTGTGTGTCTCTCCATAAACTGCTAACGTTCATTTTGACAGTGCAGATTGAAAAGGTCAGCAGGAGCAGTTGGTTGTTGCTAAACTTAAGATTGTTACCATGCAGATTTGGCAGCTTCATGCGTTTTTTTTCCTTCTTGTTCTTTTTTTGGCCTGTTTTTTTTCCTCTCTCTCTTCTTCTCTCCATGTAGCTAAGCTTTTCACCGTGTAACAGATTTGAAAGGTGTTTCATTACTCAGACACTTCTTCTCTCACTGTCTTCACCCACAGCGGAGCATTAAGACAGTCCCCCCCATCTAAACCCCAGCAGAAAATATTAATTCCAGAGGAAAGTATAACATAACCACGAGGTGCATTTCTGAGTCTGTTTTAAGTTTGGTGAGGGGTTTAGAATATAAATGAGCAAATATGCATTAAGTGGGTTTCTCTGTTCTCTGTCAGCTGGGTGTGACAACGGCTGAGGAGGGGGGTAAAAAATATCTCCTCTCCACTCTCTTGTCCCAAGAGAACTTGCAGGTTTTGCACCACTAAAGAAGTGAATTTGCACCACGACATGCACAAAACAGTCTTTAAATATTAATATAATCTGCCTGGTAACACTTCAGGTCTCTGTGGAGACACGTCAAGCTTTGGAGAGAGAGGTCAGCGGCTCACTCAGATGTGAGGATTTAAGGAGTGAAAACCAAGAGGGGGGAAGTTGGGAGACGACTTCAAAGACAGACCAAGAGCTCCTGGATAATCTGCCCTCGCCCTCTCTGCTGCTTCACCCACTTTGTACTTTGTACTGTAGCGGATATCCTTCTGCAATCGACGAGCACCTGCAGGGCAGAAGCTTAAGGAGAAACTGATGTATAAATGGACTGATATGTGTCCTGACCCACACTGCAGGGAATTGCCTTTTAGATTCCAGAAGTTGGAGAGCACTAAGGTAATGTTAGCTCCTGGGAGAAAGCTGCAAGAACCAACAGGAAATGAATTTTCCTCTTTAGAGCATTTCTTTTGACTCTTTAATTGTGTCCGGATGTATATAAAACTTTTCTTTTATATTCAATTTTGTTTTCTTTTTTTGCATAGACAAAACTAGAATACACAGCAAAAATATTCGCATTAATGATTAGATAGATGTTTCTGAGTAAAAATGTTTTGAGGAATTAAAACAAAGGCCATCAACAAAGGAGTCAGCTAAGGTGGCTCGGACATCTTTTTTGGAGGTCCCTTGGACGCCTCCCTCGGTAGGTGTTCCAGTCACATCCCGTCTCTTGGCTGGCCTGGGAGCGCCTTGGGCTTCCCCCAGCTGAGCTGGAGGAGGTATCTGGGGCGAGGGAAGTCTCGGAGTCTCTGTTGAGACTGCTGCACCCACAACCTGGTCCCGGATGAAGTGGGAGATGACGAGTATGTGTAGAAGTATTTTGGAAAAACATTCATTTGATTTGTGTTTATCTGACCATGTTAATCATTATTCCCCCACATTATTCCCCCACTAAATTAAAAGAAATAAGTTATCTAGAGACCTTAAATAACAAGAGGTGAAATGCAGCTTCAGACAAGCTTTGAATGTAGTGATTTCAAGAGTACGCTTCTGTTCCAGTTGACGTGGATTTGTCATATCATAACATGTTCCCGAAAGTCAATACTTTCTGTGTTTTTGTCAAGAAAGTACTTGGTAAGAGCAAGAGTCCATACTTTCGTTGTGAATCGAGAAATGGCCAATGACTGACTGATTGCAACAGCTGGAATGATACTAGAGGCAATTTGGGCTTTTGTCACTAAATCATCTTATACACAACAGGTTCAATTCCATTTCACAGGAACAGAGGAGGTCTTTTCACTTCTTTTCTGTTTGCATCTTCTGCACATATCCATCGTAGAACACATGGCACCTGTGCACAGTTCTGTTGTGGCAGCCTTTGGTACATGGAAAGTAAATCTGCCTTGCATTCTCTAAGTTCTCAAAGTCTACCAGCAGATGCAAATTCCTTATTTTGGAGGATCCAAAATGTTTTTGCATCTTTCAATTATTGTGCACATGTTTTTAGTGAAACACATGAAAGATGGCAACTGAGTGTCATATTTACACAAGTAATGTAGCCCTTATTTGAGATCTACGTAGATCAGGGGCAAAGTGGAGCATGATTGTGAAAGGGAAATCATAAAAGTTAACCGTTTTTTTTTTTTTATTAGATTGTCTCTCACCAAACAGCTGAGATTTTAGTTTATTGAAGAAAATATATATGTAGCTTGGTTTACACTTGAACTTTAGTAGTTGTCCTATTTTATTATACTTATCATCTTATCTAGTATTGGTTGTTCCACATGCCAGTCTATGTAACATGCCCACCTAACACCACTGTGTGCACCTGTTCCTTGCTAGAATCTACTTTTTGCCAATGCCGACTTCTAGTGTTTGTGTATCAAGGGAGCTTCGGTTTCAGATTTTCAGAGCAACTCCACTGATATCACTGTATACTTTGAAAAGGGATTATAGTCACAAGACTTAAGCTGTTTTACAAGTTTATAAGACAAAAAGGAAGGCCTCAGGAGAAACAAGTTGTTGGTTTTGAAATAATATTCAGTTGAAAAACATTAATAGTTTCATCTTCAAAAAAACATAGTTTGATATTTGGGCTGTGTAGTAAAAATAAAAAAATATTGAAAACATTTCAAAAAATGTAAGCCTTTAAATCAAGACCCCTTTCCTTTATATTTAATGTGCAAATTGTTTTGTTTATTTCAATTCGGCCCATCAAGACCCATATTCATTTCCTGTATTTTAGTCTTAGATATTTAATTTTCTGTCTATTGAAAACACAGATATGAAGTTGGGAAGGTGAATAGTTCACAACACAGGGATGGCTTAATCTGTCATGCTGAGGCTTTTTTGGGTGATTCAGATGCACAGAAGACTCAGGAGATCGCAGGGAATTGTTTAACAAATATAGGTTGAAGAGTTTGGTTCTCAAGACTCCTGTTAGGTGATGACTGGAGACCTAAAAGGCAAAGCAGAAATAAAATGGAGCTAAAATAAAAAACACCCTCACAAGGTTGAGTTAGTTTGGCTTATGGAAAGTAAGGAGGCTGAGGGTCCGCGTGGCTATTTAACATGGAAGGGTGGGCAGATCTGAAAGAGCAAATGACCACTATTTAGAAGTGTAATATGGAGCTCAAAAAGAGTCCTTCACCAAATGATTCAGATAAGCAACGACTCTTCAGATATCAAGACTGTTGAACTGAAATATGTTTGACTTGGAGCTGAATGGTTTTTGTTAATAAACTCATATTTTGAACAGAAGTTGTGGTGAATTTATTCCATAGATGTGCAGAATTTTCTGTTTGACCATAATTTGAGCTCAATTCACTTTCATTTATTTTCCAACAGCCAGTAAAGGCTTGTGTTAATAAACAATTTACGACAGTACAAATACTATCTGAGTTAATAACCCATAGATAATAAATATATTAAAATATCACAACAGTGCAGACTGAGTGGTTGCATTGTGCAGTATGACAAGAGATGTTGCACTTGGATTGTCATTGCATGGATAATGCTTTTTTAGACCATGGAGGCTGACAACACAGGCCGAATTGGATTCTGCTTGGACAACATGACAACATATGGCAAACAAGACAGTGCCAGTACCAATATTTAACTGGTATGTAAATCATTGCTTGTTTAAATAAACAATAACATCCGAATTTATAGATAATTCTGCTGGACTCCTGCAGTCATGTTACAATGTATTTTGACACAGATTAGTTAAAGTAGTACTTAGTAAACTTTCTACTTTAATAAATCCTCTTCTTGGTCTCTGCAATGTTAATCAAACTGTTTATGAGAAGATTGAGAGCTCTCTCCTCTCCCCCTACTGGCTCTGGTTGGAAAATCATACATGCATCTCTATGTGCCTTTGAGCGGTCTAGTGGCTCCATTGTCAGTATGCAAAACAACTTTACGGCAGCCAAAAATAAAGCCATTGGCTTTGGAAGCCACATGCTTCACTGCACTTCCCTAAAGTGATAATAACACTTTATTTTTTTATTTTGTGACAACCTGGACCCAGCAAAAGAGGCCAGGAATAAGAAGAGAAGACATGTAAGGGATTTGGTCACTACTTTAAGTGTGAATTTGGACAAGACATTTAATCCTCAAACAAAAACAAGGATGAAAAGTAATGCAGACTTGGCAATGTTGTTTATTTGGGAATTGTAAGTACCACATCTACCTATCTCTGTTAATGTTTCTGTTGTGACTTTAGAGTAAACAATTTGTGAAGCTATAAAACATGGTGAGGCTGAATCACCTTGTGGGAGCAATTCAAACACAGTGTTCACACAAGAGGCAGACTTATAAAAAGGTTTGTGTTTTTTTCCAGCAAAAAGGCAGAGTTTGCATTAGATGATATACAATATTACTCTCCTCATTAGAAATTTGGTTGAGATCTGCATCTTTTAGCTACTTAAGTGTGAGCAATAGCTATGAAGTGCTGAGAAACCCATGGCAAGCAGTCAGTGTTTAAATCAGTGCTATTTTCAAGAAATCCTGTAGGGAGAGCACGACTTGACACACTGATGAAAGCTGGACTAGACAAAATTAACCTATAAAAGAAATGAAAATAACAAGTGCCCCTCTGAATCATAGACCTTTTATTCCCCTAATTCTGTTAATATTTAATATAGAGTGGTCCCACAGTCTGATGGTCACAAGATGTAAAACTAAAGTGCCTTTAGTTTTAATGACCTTTATTGTAAAAGTTTTTTTCATTATGCACTTTTTTTAAATCATATTATTTTAAACAAAGTTAGTTCAATGTCAACATTGTACTTTACCAATATGTTCAGACTGTTTACTTGTCAAGCAAGAAAGTAACAACAAAAAGATTTGCTTACCTACTGGATTTGGGGTTAAATCAACATTTTATTTTTTTTTAAGTCCTGCTGTTCACCTGATGTCTGAAAATTAGTGGATTAGATTTTTAATTTCTTCTCAAAAGAAAACCTACGTTACTGTAAAATCACCAAAAACTTAAACACAGAAGTGGTGTGAGTGCCTGCAAATTAAAATGCAGCTTTTTTTTTCAACATTTGCAAAAGAGGATTGTGTCTCTGTTAAGCTTCCACACCCTAGTGACTGACATTTCAGGCAGAAGGAGATTTAAAGCTCAAGCCAAGCAGAAGCCCAACTAAAAGCTGTACATTTCACCTGTTGTTTTCAGTGATAAATTTGAGTAGCTTAAACAAATAATTCTAGTCCCTGTGTGGGTTTTGCTTTTTAAACAGTGAAAATTATTTTACAGTATGTGTTTTCTGCAATAAATCTACACTACTACATCTACTAAACTATAGATAAGAAATATTTAAATAATATCATTGTCATTAAGAGAGTTATTTGACTTTTAATTGCTTTTTTGTTGTTTTTATACAAATTTTGTATTATAAAGATTTATGTGTATATATACACCAGGACCTTTCCTAAATATTGTCCTTTTGTTCCTGCAAACCAAAATGTATTCTATTTTTTTTGCTTGACTTACACAAAGACGTAAAAGGATAGAAATATAACAAGTGAAAAAATGAAAAAGAAAAAATGTAAATTAATGGTCTGTTTTTTAGGCGAGTCTCTATCAGCTCTGCAAATGCATAGACTAACCATCTGACACATTCTTCTGTGCTAAAGACAGTAGCACCAGTTATGTCAAACTGGAAAGAGTCTCTATGAACTTCATTTTTAAAGATTTGTCATTGATACTGAACTGAAGTAAGGTCTGGACTTTGAATAGAATGTTCTAAAACATGGGCATATTTTGGTCTAAAGTATTCCATTGCAGCTTTGGTTGTATTTTTAGCTGTGAATATGCGTCTCTGTGTATGTTTGTACAGTATATACAAATATATAAGGTATGATCTTTCTGTCTATTTTGTTTTTCTTGATCACCATCAAATACTAAAAACATATATGTGCACAACACCTCATTTAGAAGGGTTGAATCTGGCAAGAGGATATCTCTATAGTTAAAATAAAAACAAAGTACAATGAAATACAGAGTGCATTGTTTTTTTTCATTCAAGATGCACTTATTTACATGTGCAAAGCTTTACTAACTGAATCATCAGGAAACCTGAAATTATGGGGTTAAGAATGATGTACAAATGACTGTAAAGCTGTCTGAATAGAGTCATAGGTTCCTCAGATGGATTACTTTGGAATTTTGTAAAGATTTTCCTAAGTTTCTGTTGGGATTTAAAGTAAATCCATCTTTTCAGTAACCAACAAGTGGAACTGATACCATGTAAGGCCTGCAAGGTCTGTCCTTTCAGGCAATAACAGGGGAATCGGCTTCGCCATTTGCATTCTGAAGCAAAACAGATGGAGAATTTGTCATCCATATGCATGAGGCAGCTGGTTGGCAGTCTTTCACCTTGACCCTTGCTATGAGACTGTGACCTTAGGACTCAACGGAAGATAATAAAGAACCTGTTTAAGCTGCCATGTTCAGGTTTCCCCCCATGGCTGGAAAAAGTCTAATCCTCATGACTTCTGTATTCCAGCCTACAGAAAAATTATTCTAAGCTCTTCAACACCTGTCAAAAACCCGCAATTCTTGTAGACAAATGATGGATAGAGGAGTAGGAGGTGGCTTTGGGGAAATGTCACAAAGACACTTCAGTGTCTGACACAGATGAAAAAGCATGGAGCTCTCACTGGGAGCAACAAAAAAGTAACTGTTGCTCTTATATAAATATGTTTAAAAAAACCAACCCTGAAAAGGTAACTGTTTGCATGCCTTTATGCAGCCTCATTTGTACCTGCATTTTCATGAAATTGAACAACATTGCAGCACATCCAGGTTTGTTATCACCACAAACAGCAAAGGCAGTAACATGCACCAAATTACACAATTAACCTTTACATTGTCCCAGGAAAACCAAAACAATCAAGGTGAAAAATGAAATTGGAAATGGCTGCAGTTCATAATTCAGATGAACTTTTCTCAGGCTTTGCCTCTGCGTCTTGCACTGCCATATGTGCAAAATGATTTCACTCATAGTGATGAGATATTAATTCTACTTCACAATGCTAATGGAAGTAACCTTTACCTGAAATAGATGGCGGCATACTGGCATGTCATTCTGTAACAATACAGAGTGGCAATAAGATGTTTCACAGCACATCTCTTTGAACCACAGGTAACACAATGATGAAACATCAACAGTTATGCAGATAGAAAGGTTCTCCTCTGGTAACTCAGGAGGACCTTTAACTAGGTCCTCATTAATTAGGCTTTCTAATTAAGTTGAGGTCTGTGTCATAAGGTAGGTTTAATAAAAAAATTCATGGTTTGTTAACCATGAAGTCAGAGAAACTCAGAAGTCTCGAAAACGGTCAGCAGCAGGTTTTTGTCAATGTACTTGGCATGTTGTTTGACTCCGCCCTCCTCAAAGCCATTCACAGTCTTTCCTTTCCTGATTCAGTCAGGAGAGTTCTGACATACTTTTTAGCAAACACAAAATAATCAGTTAGACACCTTAGGTGTTGAAACACAAACACAGTATGTCCTTTTGATGAGGATCCAATTCATGAGGGAGCAGGATTAATTCACAGAATACTATATATTAGCAGGCAGAGGGTTGTCAGACCACATATGGTTATTCTTTAAAATACGGAAGTTGTCTTTATTGGCACTACCGTTTCACGTCACAATCCATCACATAAATCCACGATCTTATCCATCTTTAAATTTGTAGCATTTTAAAGACTTCTTTCATGTGTAGCTAGGGATACAGAGGAAGGACATTGAAACTCACAGCTGCATATAAATTGCACAGAATGACCCTGTTGTGTTTACTATCTGTCTCACTGTGTCAGTCTGTACTGGAAGTTGAAGGACTCTCCTGCTGCTGCCCAGCCACACATTCTTTGTGATGAGAATATGTTAATATTCTGAACAGATCACCTGTACCCCTGACCCTCAACTAGTGAAGGAACAGCCTCCCTAATGATACAAGAGCAATTTGTATCCCTCAAAAACCATTCACATCAATCAACACTGTCTGTCTGCTTCAGTCTCCTTGAACCCCAGTCGGCCTCGGCAGATGGCCGCTCACACTAAGCCTGGTTCTGCTGGAAGTTTCTTCCTGTT
>JAUZNJ010072110.1:0-25500 GCA_034780135.1 Jordanella pulchra | reverse complement strand
AGATAGATAGATAGATAGATAGATAGATAGATAGATAGATAGATAGATAGATAGATAGATAGATAGATAGATGAAAACTGAGAGCATAAATACTTAAAAGAAGAACATTGGCGCCACCTTGAGGGTACAATTATCATCACAGTTTAAAATAACATAATATCTGATTAAAAAAAAGAAAATTAAATCGTAATTCTGCTATAACCAGATGAGTGGAGTCTGATTGGATGACTTTACTTGCATAGATAGAGAAAGATGTGGGATTTA
This sequence comes from Jordanella pulchra, assembly GCA_034780135.1. Lineage (NCBI taxonomy): Eukaryota > Metazoa > Chordata > Actinopteri > Cyprinodontiformes > Cyprinodontidae > Jordanella > Jordanella pulchra. The sequence continues at coordinate 25,236 of JAUZNJ010072110.1, read as the reverse complement.
TCTTTGCCATTACTATCAATGACTTGGACTTGAATGTTTTTTTTCTTTCACATTGCATCATGTGCATCTCATTGGTTCACAAAAGGTGGAGTGGTCTTAAACAATCATCTATTCAGTTTGTCATTTTGAACCATACAACACGCCCCACCTCTGGTATTTAATGTTCTGTTTTTTCCTTTTTTTCTCCTCTTTTACCCTAATTCCTCTCTGAAGAATGTGGAGGAAAAAGAATGAGCAAACCAATATCAGAATCAATTTTCCAAATCATAAAACAAATGGTCTAAACACAACAAGTAGCTAAGGAACAGTGGCTGTCATCTCTCTCTAGTTTCAGATCTGGTGTTCATGAAAGTCCGCCATGGAGTCCAACATTTTTCAAATTTGTCTTGCTTCAGTTTCAATGCGAGTGTCAGTTCCTCCATCTTGCAGATGTCTTGGACGATGTTTATCCAGTCTTCTAGTGTGGGCGTTTTATCGGTTATTGCTTTTTTACTGGCAGTTAGCATTATGTTAAACACAAATGATTTATCGAATCCCTTTACACAGTTTGGTTGTTCACCCAACAACACAGTTTCAAAGTTTGGAGCAAAATTGGCCGGATCACAGTCTCCACACTGTGTTTGAATAACTCCTTGTAAGGAAAGGACAACTCCATAGAAAATGAAAAGGGCCAGTTTGTTTCGACCCATATAACCTCCAGCATGTTCTATCTGTATTTCTAAGCTGGTGTTTTGAAGAAGCGTGAAACAGTCTTCCAAGCAAACTCTCCATATCTTAATCATGATTTTCCTTTTCTAGCAGTTATTCAAAATGTCTATTCAGTCTTCAATGTAAATTTCAAGTTTCCCTTCTTTTTTCCATTTCTCCTTAATATATAATGTTTCCTTTTCCTCCAGGTTTTGTAGTTTATTACAACTTGAACGTTTTTACTTCGAATGATTGGATGCTTCTGTTAAAGTCAAAAATTAACCCTGCAAAATGAATCATCCATATACTATGTCTTCTGAAACCATAGATTTACTTTGACTTGACCTGGCGCTTGGATTAACCACTGGAATACGTAACTTCAACAATTAGATAATTTAGCTATAATAAAATACATCAGCTTTGAGTAGAAGAAAGGCAAAAAACAGAAATACTTAAGAAGTCAGTTTTGATTAATTAAATGTACTTTAGGCAAAACTGTTTATTTATTCTTCAACAAGCAAATATACAGAATTGTTTCATTTTCAAATGACTCAAAACTGAAAAAGGATTAAGGATTAATTATTTCAAGACTTATAATGTTTCTTTAACAAATGTGTGTTAAAACAAAAATTCACATTTGATTTCTAAAGTAAAGCGTTTTTTTTTCATCTTCTGTAGATTTCCCCTCATTAATGAGCAACATTATGGTGCAACACAAAGGGGTCAAACTGTAAATATATAACACTTGCATTAGATACGTTTCACACAACACCTCTGAGAATAAATATACTAACACTGATAAATAAATGCATATGAATTTATCCTGAAGTCCATTTTTAATTTTTATACACTTTGCTAAAATAAACTGGATTTAACCAGCAGAGGGCGATGCAGGATTAAAAGAATGACTTGTCCACTATTTATTATTATGATGAGAATTCAACATAAGAATAGATTCATCTTAAATTATTCATTTGATATTTAGAAACTGAAAATTTACTAATGTGTTTATTTAGCAGTAATTTAAATTTATTTATTTTTAGTAAAAACCTTGTATGAGAAAAGAGGACGCTTCAGAAGAAGACAGGAGAATGAGGATGTATCCATGCTAGTAAAGTTAGCAAATATTTTCTGCACAGAAAATGTTACTGTTCAACCAAACGGGAGGCTTTGACCAACAACAAGAAGCTTAGCTGTCATTTTTTGTTTCCTTTTTTACGTAAACAATTTTCTTTTTGTATTAAAAAATTAGACACTTTTCCTATCAAACATCTTGTTTAATAAATAGGATCCAATAAGATAAATTAAACAAAACCATAATCTGTCAGGAAACACTCCAAGCTCCAAAAGCTCACTTTTTTTCGTTCTTTGCTACCAGTTTTAAGCTCCTCTGATCAACATCAATTCTTAAATATTCTGAAAATAAAACTAAGTTAGATAAAATAAAATAAAACAACAGAATTAGGAATAAAAAAAATTAAAAACTAAAATAAATATGATAAAATTAAGATGTTAAAAAATGAAATGGAAATGGAATTAAAACAGAATGAAATATTGATCAGTTTTTTGTTTTATTATTCCTTTTAATATAAGAATCTCTTTCTTATGTTCCAGGACTATTTTACCATCCTGATATAATCATTATTTTGACTAAGTTGTGGATGAAAACTTAGGACTGAACCACTTTTATTCTGCAACAAGAAGCCAGGCTTCTCTAACTGAATAAAACAAGGTAGTGGTTTAGTTCAGTAAAAGAAAGCTGCAAAATAAAACCTGTTTTGGGGATTTGTAGGCTTGTAAATCAGCCAAGGACATGCTGGGTGACAGTAATCTATTACCTGCGCTGAAATAATGAGCGCTGCAGCAGAGAGTGCGAGCACAGAGCCGAGCAGAGTCCACAGTGACTCACTCAGCGATAAAACACGGACACAAACGGTTTTCCCTCACCGTGGAGCCTCACAAGGATCGACCAGTTCAGCAGCTGAGCGGCTGCCACTCATTTCTCTTCCTCTTGTTCTGAAAGCTCTTTTCTCTACGGACTAATTTGTTCCCCAGTCAGACTGGATCTCATTTTGTTCTTCTCTGAGACTTCAGAGGATGTTTCTGTTTCACCTCAAACTGGAATGAAGACAGTTCAACATTTTATTAATTGAATTCTTTGATCTACTTGCATCACCTGGTTTTATTGTGATTGTTTAATGGAAAACTACACGCTGTGGAGAAATTTCACCCAAGTTCTCTCAGATCTAGATGGGATGGGTGGTGAGGAAGAGGGGGAAGAGGAGGAAGAGGAGGGCAATGGACGGGGGCGTGGTCTGCGCATCCTCCTTGGCTGCATCCTCTTCCTGCTCATCGTGTCCACGCTGCTGGGGAACACCCTGGTGTGTGCCGCCGTCATCAAGTTCCGCCACCTTCGATCCAAAGTCACCAACTTCTTTGTGATTTCACTGGCTGTTTCCGACCTGTTTGTGGCGGTGTTGGTGATGCCCTGGGAGGCCATCACAGAGGTGACAGACACCTGGCTGTTCGGAGGCTTCTGTGATGTATGGATCACCTTTGACATCATGTGCTCCACAGCCTCCATACTCAACCTGTGCATCATAAGTGTGGACCGCTACTGGGCCATTGCCAGCCCTTTCAAGTACGAGCGAAAAATGACCCACCGCGTGGCGTTTGTCATGATCGGGGTGGCATGGATGCTTTCCATCCTCATCTCCTTTATTCCTGTGCAAATGAACTGGCACAGGGCTCAGGAGGACGTGGATGGAGGACTGATGGAAGAAGTAGGGACAATATTGGACGGGAACTTCACAAACACCAGCAACCTTAATGGAACTGCCATGGCAACCATGAGCTGTGTGGCCAACCTGAACAAAACCTACGCCATCTCCTCCTCCCTCATCAGCTTCTACATCCCTGTTCTGATCATGATTGCCACTTACACTAGAATCTATCGAATTGCTCAGACCCAAATACGCAGAATCGCATCGTTGGAACGGGCGGCCGAGCAGGCTCAAATCCAGGGTTACGGTTTAAACAGGAACCAGCAGCAGCTCAGGGCCACCGAGGAGGCCTCTCTGAAGTCCTCCTTTAAGAAAGAAACCAAAGTTCTGAAGACGCTGTCCATCATCATGGGGGTCTTTGTGTTTTGCTGGTTGCCCTTCTTTGTCTTAAACTGCACCGTCCCGTTCTGTGACCCGCCGTGCGTCAGCGACACCACCTTCACGGTTTTTGTGTGGTTCGGCTGGGCCAACTCCTCCCTGAACCCAGTCATCTACGCCTTCAACGCAGACTTCCGCCGAGCCTTTGCCACCATTCTGGGTTGCAATCGCATCTGCTCAACCAACACAGTGGAAGCTGTGAACTTCAGCAATGAGCTGGTATCTTATCACCATGACACCACGTTCCACAAGGAGGCAGTGATTCCTGCACAGCCTCAGCAGGGTCCTCGCAACCTCAGCATCGGTTTGGACGACTGCTTGGAGGACATGAGCGCGCAGTTCGAAGAAGAGTCCAACATCTCCAATGATTCTCCAAGTCATGACAGGCTTTTGCTGCTTCCTGCCACGGTCCAACTGGAGGACAATGGAGAGATTTCGCTGGAAACAATCACACCAATTACCTCAGCAGCTGGACTTGAGACTGAGGTTCTTATACCAGGACAAGTCCAACAAAATGAGTAATGCCAAACCCCAACTAACAGCCATTATTTTACCAGGTAAATCTGCAGCCTCGTCAATTCAGTATCAGTGTAGCATTGATAGTCCAAGGTGCAAAGTGGCCGTCAAGATGTGCTCTGAAACTCTGAGATACCCACAAGTGTTGTCAAAGCATGTATTTGTCCAAAACCATTCGTATACAAAGGAATATATCCTTTTTTAAAAACAAAATAGATAAAGTACAGCTGATCAGCACTGTCATCTCTTGATTCGGTGGTGGTATGAGAAATAAAAGGAGAAAAGGGAAAGTCTACCAAAGCAATGCTCAAAGGACTGGTGAGGAGGAGACACAGGAACTCGGAGACCCACCTCCTTGTTTTAAATCTGCAGCTCTTATCATTGTAATTATGCTTGTAAGTATTATTTATTCTACCAAATGATGATGTGCTAAACAATTCCTGTGTTGCATGTAAACATGTATTTTTATCTCCTAGGTGTTTGAGTTCATTAGGGAATGAAAAGCTGCAGGTTCATTAGTGGAGAAGATCCAGCTCTGTTGTTGCTGGCATTTGATTCCAAATATTTTGAAAAGGGAAGTTAAAAACAGAAGTGTTTTTTTCGTTGTTGTTGTTGTTTTTAAATTTCTTATATTGTGAGATTATAAAAAAGTGTTTAACTGAAGATAAACATCCTTGGGGGTTGAAAAAAGTGGACATTGTTGGTGTGTTAAAGGACAAGCACAGCTGAACTCAGATCAGGCGAAATGAATGTGTGCATTTAATTTTCAGCAACATTTGTTGCGAACCTATTAAGTTTTGCAGCATCATCCTGGAATTCAATAAATGGAGGATAAACTGATAAAGTACAGAACAAATTTTTAAACAGCTGGATTTCCTACGGTTGCGTAAATTAGCTATTCAAGCCTAGACTGCTGAATTGAGGTATTTTCATCAGCAACCAGCAGACAGAGTATAAAACACTATAGAGGAAAATTATCCCATTATTGTTGTAAGCAAATTATATAATTTGTAAATGGGGATAAAAGAAAAACATGTTTTGAAGTTTTCATGAAGTTTAGACCTTTTTTCGTTAAACTGGATCTTCAGACTTGTTTGTATCAGCAGCCTGTCACAAAGTCACTATTAACTGGTGTTAATTTTCCCAAGAATATCTATATATTCACTCTTGAACTCTTCTTCCAGCCTTGCTTTTGTTTCTTATTCTTTTCTGTAAGAGACTTGACTTAATCTCAATCCTTCGAAACGTCGAAGCAAAGACCTACATAGAGCTCAACATTTCCAGGTAATTAGTGAAATCTAAGCTTTATTTCTTATTTACTCTTGAACTTGGTTACTTTTAGATGAGAAAGTATGGATGGAGTCATCACAGTCTTTCAAAGTCAGCTATACATCTATATTATAAATTAAATAGAATAAATGTGTCTAACCAGGTGATCATCTCCTCCTGCTTTCCAACATTTCTTGTCTCTTTCATCATTTCTCTCAGTAACTTTTATGCCTCAAAACTGAGAAGAAAACACACGTGAGCCTAAAGTCAAAAAGCATTATAATAAATTAAAGATTTAATTTCTTCTAAATTTTATTTCATATTTTTGTCTACTTGAACACCTTGACAGGGAAAAAGTTTAGTTTGGTGAACTTCGATTTTTCTTATCTTAGTTTGCTTTGGCTTCAGCTGAGAAAATATTAGCTTTGAAAACTGTTTGGTAAACATTATAAATTGTAAATTTTAACAGTCTAAAGTGTAGCAAAGATATATAAAAAAAAAAGAAAATAAAGGCCTCTGAAAACATGTCAACCAGAAGATGATTTGTTCAGAGAACATGCATCCCTCAGATTCTCCCTGGATTTCACTTTTTTTAAACACTGTTTTGGCCATTTTTGCACAACATCCCTGACAGATTCAAAGTTGGAGCATAAAGGAGCTATTTTCTTTTTACTGTTCTCTATTCATACTTCTCTGTATTTCATGTCAAGCTGCTAAGTATTCTGCAGAGGGAGGCTGGGCTTCCTGTTAACGGGCATCCAGTCATCACCTGAGCCTCTAAACTGCAGCACCATCTTAATTTAAATCATCTGTTCATCAGAATTAAAAATATCAATCCTCTCACACCCAAACAGTGACTCTGGCTCCTCAGACTTTTACTAAACAGCAGCCTGGGTGGAAGTGAAACCAACTAAATGAGGTTTCATAGGAAACGTCGGTCATCTTTCAATCCACCAGCAGAGGTTTGCTAATATCACCAAACAAAAAGGAAAAGGTTTTTCTCTGGACCTCGGATCCTGCATGTTTCCTCAATAATCATCATTAATGACTCACTAAAAGAATTAAAGGAGGCCAACCTAAAAACAAAGGAACTTTAGATAAAGAATAAACCGTAGAGAAAGTTCTGGAGGATCCTAAACATTCGTGTTCCTGTTGTTTGTCAGTTTTCATGCTTTTTGACAACTTTCCTGTTGTCCCTTTTATTTTCTGTCAGTGTTGGAGATGAAACAGAGCTGAGGCTCTCAGGGGCCACACGGGGGCCTGCACTGTGACCCTCACAGGTGTGCTTTACAGCACCCAGAGATGGAGGCGTCTCTGCTGCTTTAAACCACATATTTAACTTATCTGGAGTTCTGCCAGAACCTGCTGTTAATACTTCACAAAAAATATGTAAACCAAAATATTTCTGAATTTTTTAACGTGAGAAAAGCAGAAGAGTTTTAAAAATAAAATAAACAAACAGCTTTTAGTTGTAGATGTTTCGGGTATAATGGATCCGTTCAGGGCAGGGTCTCTACCAAGCAGCAGGTCTTTGTTTGTCTTTAAAGCAAAGCATCCTGTCGACAGTTGATCAACGTCAGAAGTATGACTTCCTCCCTGTGATGCTTTTGATCACTGACTACATGTCTCTTTTTCAATGACTCCAACCATCAAACCTGCTGCTGCTCTTTGTGTGAAGCTCCTTCAGTGGGATCTGTTAAAATATTTAGGATGCAAGGAGACTGTTTTTAACACATTTGACATAAAAGCTGATGCAGCCTGAGGCAGTTTTGGATCCGATATGCAGCAGATTCACACCAAGTCGTTCCCTGAAGTAACACTCATGGTTTTATTATTTGTCTGGTTTTAAATTCATATTCTTTAACTTTTTTTCAGTTGGTGTAACATGACAGCCTCCTGTTACACAGCAAGATTAAATATGTTATATTTACAGGGTCAGCATTTTATGTTGGAAGTTTAATGTCAATTCAACACTTGTTCAGTCTAATTAAACTGTGTGAGAGTTAATCAGAGAGTTGGAGTCAATCTGCAGAGTTAAATCCAAGCAACCATTTCAACCTTTTTGTTCACAAATGACAAAAATAGGGAACTTCAGAGATGTGCTGTGGGATGCAGAAGTTTGTTCTGCCACTGGAGCATCATCATTTTCATCCCCGGCTCAGTCATAGATCATCTTTACGCTCACATGGCCCCCGGTGGTGGTCAGAGGGCCCTCTGTTTGTTAGTGTGCCCCAGAGCAGCTGTGGCTTTGATACAAGGAAAGGTATCAAATCTGAATTGGTAAATTATGCAACTAAGCTTTGGCAATAAAAAAATAAAATGTGCATTTTCCTTCTGTGATTGAAAGAGATCATTAATAATCAGAGCCTTCTTTTGTTTAAAAGGCTTCTGTTTTTTTGACGTCTTTGCCAAAATTTGCAGAAAAAACTGAGGGCTTAAAATGTCAAAGAAACAAACCTAGAAATGTTTCCAGGCTTTGTTCAAACAGTCGAACTCTCACACAGATGAACCTCCATCAATTGCAGATACTGGAACCTTCATGCTGATGATGTAAGGATGTTTAAGCTACTGACTGATGTAACAAGTAGGAAAAATGCACCGACCCTGAAACTATACAAGGTATAAAAAGAAGAAGAAGGTATGAAAAAAGAAGAACCAATGTAACATCAGGAAAACCTGTTTAAACTTCAAATGGTAGCTCTGAGGTGACGGTTCAGCTCAGCTGCTCTCAACAGGCTCTGTGTGTTTTTTCATCAGTTTTTTTCTATCCTCTTTTAAAGTCCACAAGGCTAAATGGGGGATTTTTTTGTTACAATTTGTGAGGCAAAACACGTTTTGTTTTCAGTACATAACAGAGGCAATTAAAAACCAGCTAAACTAAAAGCTTAATCTAATGTTGTTTCATTTACCAGTTTGAATAGAAAAGTCAAATATAACTCTAAGCAAATTTATTCTCAACCTTGACTTGAAGTATCGTAGGGTTTCAGCACTTTTAACGTTTTCTGGGAGTTTATTGCAGATTAGTGGAGTATCAGAACTAAGAGCTGCTTCTCCCTGTTTGGCTCTGATTCTACAGAGTAGATCTGGTCAACTAGACCTGAGAGGTCTGGCTGTTGAACCACTGCCAACCAGTCTGTAATGTATTTAGGAGCTAAGCCATTTTAAAGTCTTGGGATTTTAAATTCTTTTCTCTGAGATACGAGAGCCAATGAAGGACTTTAGATCTGGGCTGATGTTCCCCACTTCCTTACTTCTAATGAGGATGCAGGCAGCAGCGCTCTGGATCAGCTGCAGCTGTCTGATCCTCCTTTTAGGCCCAGCTGTGAAGACAACGCTGCAGAGGTCAATTCTACTATAGATGAACAAAGCAGTTTTTCTGGGTCCTGATGAGACATCAATACTTCAGTCCTGGAGATGTTCTTTAGGTGATTTAAGGTCCACTTTCTTTGTGTCTTTAAAAGCCTCTGAAGGTTCAGCGCTGAACCAGATGTAGAGCCTGATTGGATTGGATTCACTGAAGCTGGGCACTAACTTTTAAATGCTGTTTATTTTGGTTCAAAAGCTGTTGTTTCACTTTTGATTCAGCTGATTCCTTCATGTGTTGTTTTCTTTCTATGTGTTTACTCAGCCCTACAATGGGTTCATGGTCACCTGGTGACATTATAATGTTGAGCTGTGTGCCGTCTGCATGGTGATGGTAACTGAAGTTGTTTTTATTTAGATCTGAGTTTGGGGGAGGATGGAGATATTAAACAGGACAGGCCTAAGAATTGAGCCTTGAGGAACCCGGTATGTGATTTTTCTGGTCGCTAAATTAAAGTTCCCTACTGGAAGAAAAAATCCATGTCCTTCAGATAGGATTTAAACCAGTCCATAGCTGGACCAGAACCAACCCAGTTTTCCAGACGCTTTAATAGAATCAAGTGATCAGCAGTGTTTCATGTTTGCCTGATTGCAAGACATCAAAACAGCTGGTCATCCTTTGTAGTTTAGGTCAACTTTGTATGATAAAATTCTACTAAAATTACAATTTCCGGTTTCCTGTTTGAACTTTATGTTTTGCAAGAGAAGTGAACAAAAATTCATGACAGAATAAAAAAAAGAAAGTTAGTTTTTTATAAAATCTCAAGAGTCTAAATAGTAATGAATTAGTCTTTTAATCCTTAATAAACCAACCAAATTCCTCTCTTCTGCTCGGTTATTATTAAAAAAAACATTTTAGAGTCTTTAATGAGGGTTTTTTATTTATTTACTGTAACAGATGCATGTTTTCATCACCTGCAGCTGATTCATTATTTTTTCACACCGGTAGAGGAATATTAAATCCATGTTATATTCTGGATTTATGCTAGCAAAATGATCTCCTCAAAAAAAGAAGTAAATTGTGCTTTAGTGCCTTAACTTTTATGCAGCATCTTCACATCATTAGCAGCTCAAACGTGTTAACAGAATGACAGGGAGCTCTTCTGCACATCACATCTTTTTCCATCTTCAGCTTCAGTGATTTGGTCGATTGTGTCTCAGCATCAGTAAAACAGTCACACATACACAGCAGAGGTCACGGCTTGGTGTTTTAATCACTGCAGTAATCAGAGCTGAGGAGAACACGGTGGAGGCACAGCACTGATTGCAGCTGCCACTCCACGACTGTTCAGAGACAGAAAGTGGGCTCTTCTGTTCGCCATCAAGGACTCAGGATCCTCACCAGTTCATCTAATGCACACAAACACACTTCATCCTGATAGGGAGACAGAAAAGTCACCTCACAGAGGCTTCATCTGCTCTACAAGTCTGCTGGAGGAGGCAGTGACAGAGAGAGCTGCAGCAGTTGTGCATTCAATGGCTCTTTTCGAGCCTAAAATCGTGGCACTTTATTTCAGAAAAAATATATGAGCAGCTGAAACTGCTTTTAAATCAGAACCACCTTTTTGTTTCCTTTAAAAAAAAGCAAAAATAAAATGTGCAGAATGAACAAAACTAAGCAAATAAATCACTTGTTGTAAACAGAGCTTCAATAATGATCAGACTCATTGTTCTGTGGACTTGTTCTTTAACCTAGAAGGGACCTTCTGGTTCTGCTGTATATCTCTACCTGTTTAAAAAGAGTTGATCCTTTCCACTATCCCCACATGTTTGCTCAGAAGGAGGTGTGACTGTAAAGTCAGTGAATAAACTGTCTGCTGGATTTGTGTTGTTTCTGAGTCGGTTGGTGTGAAAACGTCTGCTTTTGTTATGGTTAAAGGACTATTTTACCAATCATATGTTTTATAGTAACAAAGCTCATGTCAATTTTCATTTCAAGTTCATTTTCACAAATTCACTCTTTCCTCAGGAGTGCCTAATAAATGCAGTGATTTAGTTTATTATCGCTTGATGTTCTACAGAGTGACCAGCAGGAGGCGTCAGAGACCAGCTGCACAATATGTACAACGCTCATACTCTCCTCTGATCCTTTCTTTTATTTTAATGAAACCATGAATCATCTTTAACATCCGCTGTTAGTGAAAGGATGACTTGTCAGTAAATTAAAAAAGTCAGTCTCCTAAAAATCAGTTCAGATTATTTCTGCAGCGAACAGTTGAGATCTCCTACTGTGGAACCAAGCCGTCAAACGTTGCTGTAATCTTTGAAATGGGTTCTAATCAGTGGTTCTCCATAGTGTGCTGAGTGATCCTTAACTACCAGAGCACTAAACAAGTCTGTGTCTATAGAAGAAACAATAAACCGCAGCTCTAAGGCTCCGTCTTTAAGCCAAGGGTAGAGACCATTCTTTGCATCCGTCCACCATTTTGGACCAGTTGGGCTTCAACTATTTAAGAGGGTCTCTCTGCAGTAACTGAGAAATTAAATTAAGTAAACACCATAAAAAAATTCAGGCCAGACTGTAGCCCATTTCCTCCTTGTTCCTCGTCACTCCTTATCCTGATGGACCTTTCCTTGAGAATAAATTCATCCTAACGACTGACATAAACTGTCCGTTCAGCAGTGAAAGTGTCTGAGGGGCATTTCTAACCTTTCTGACACGATCCTCAAGTTACAGAGAGACCAGAAAATAGCACCATTGTTGCTAGGCGCTAAAGTTAGCATTTGATATGTAGTTTCTATCAGACTGGTTTCACCTTATTTGTACTTTAGCTCAAATAAAATAAATAAAGTTAACTGTGTGCTATTGGTCAGAAGTATTTTAAAGTGTTGAGGACCTTTTTATATCTGTTTTTCTCTCTAAATTAATCAATCAAGTGCAACAGATTTTTATATGACTTTGACAAAGATGAGAGTGATGCCATTTAACAACTTACCATGATATTTATTTGCACTAATGCAAGTTGTTCCCCTTTATAAAGTACTGCTTATATGTATTAGCAAAATGAAAATCAATCATTTTATTTCTTATCTTGTATAATTCTGTTTTCAGTGAGTTATTTAAGGGCAAAGTGAAACCAAGTTTGGATTCTTGTATCAGTGCACAAACCTGGCAAATAAAGCTGATTCTTACTGAGGCTAAAGCAGGGGTCAAAAAATATTTATCCCAAAGGGAAATAAAATAAGATCTGTGAAGCTCAGAACATTTTAGAACATTAATCAGGTCTTAATGCAAACACGAAGTGTTTGTTAATTTTTCATTTCAATTTAAGCAATATTTCAAATGCACCAATACCGCATTAAATTTTGATAACAGCAAAAAAAACACATGACACCTCTGCAAAATATTAGAGGGTCGCAGCTCCACACTGAGAGCATCGGGGAAAACAAATATTTTTGCTATCTTGGGTCGTTTACTTTGGTTCAGCTAAATAATGGAAACATTTTTTTTAAATCTGTCTTGCAGCTGATGTCAGCTGGCCTAAAGACCCAACTTATTTTATTGTTTTGACCCTTCTTGATACATCTTTTTACCTGGTAACACTCAGTTATATTCTCTGTATTCTAAAATAAGAACCTGTATGATTGATGGATTGATTTTAGTGTCATGCATCACTGGTACCAAGCCTGCATGGGCTTTAAAAGACACTACATACACAAAAAAAGCCCATCAAAAACAAAAGGGTGAAATACAAATCATAGGTGCTAAAGGCATTTTAATACAACTTTTTCTTTTTTCAACAAGGATAAAACATTAGTTGTCTTCCATCCAAAGCTTTAGGAGTGAAAACATACCTGTCATACACCAATCCAAATCTGGGAACAATTCGATTGGTCTGTTTAGTTTTTCCAGGTGTTCAGTTAATTCATCTTCTTTAAACAGAAAATAATTTCTTTGTTTTTTTTTTTTTTTTGTACAGATATCCTGTTGCCATTGTTTTTTGAAGTTATCAATATATATGGAAATAATTTAAATAACACTGAAGTTTATTAAAAAATATAAAATTAAACTCAGAAGTAGCAAACACTATAACTATTGTGTTAACTCAAGGATACCTTTTCAAGCAATCCCATATAAAGATCTTCCTGGTCAGCCGATCGCCTGGTGGTCAGAATGATCCGGTTCCATCTCCACTCTTTGCTTTACAAGGCAGGACACACACCTTGTAAAGTCGATTTAGCAGCATACTTATGAACCTTAAGTTATTTAGCTTCTTTAAAACACTAAACCTCAGCCACAAAATAGGCCACTGAAATAGACGGTTTTGTAAAAGCAGAAGAGTCCAAATGAAGTTTAATACTCTTGTTTTTCTGAATATCTCCTAGAGCTCTTCTAGCTAATCCTCATAGATATTTCCCTCACTGAGACACAAAAATGTATTTAAAAACAATCTAAGATATTTATCTTAGATATTTATCAGAACTTGTTGGCACCAAAGACATCATAAACTTTTCTGTTTGTATTTGAATAACCTTTTTTATCCATGTTAAGAGACAAAATCTATTTTTTACACCACCAATTCAAAAATATTGAATTTTTTTGTCACATTTTAGAGGAGAAACAGAAGCGTCTCTGCTTTTAAAACAGGGAAAGAAAGATGTATCAAAGTGGAAAGGACTGAAATAATCCATCCTTTCATTCCTCCCTTTTTTCCTTAAAAGCCGGCCTCCTCCTCCGTCCTTTGACCAAACTTTAATAAATGATGCTGCTCAGCTTGAGGACTCTCACAGCTAAAAACAAGGTGACATTTTTGTTCCTGATCGATCCAGACTGGGCGGAACGGCGGGTTTTCTGTGCTCCAGTTCCTCCTCCCCTCACAGGGCAGATATTTGGCAGCCTAACAGGAAGAAGGAGTTGGGAGCAGCATGGAGACCTGAGCTGAATGAGAAGGAGCTGGCCGCCGACTACAGGGTGTCAGTGGGGGGTTAAGCTGTGACCCAGATTCCTGCATGAGCCTTTGTCCTGCACAGGAGAGAAGATCCTCCTTATTCGCTCCTCAGGGAGCTGAGGAACAACTAATTTCATCGATGCAGGGAGAGGGGAGGAGATTGGATCCCGAAGGGATCAGTAAGTTGTCGTCTTTCTGAAAGCCTCCCTGTCTCATTCATTACAATGTTGGTAAATCCAAAGCAACAACAATCAGTTACCATGGAAACCATTTTTTAGGTGAAACAACAAACATGACTCAATCTGATTGGTGTTCATTATGGTTTATTAAAAAATTGTACAGCTTATGTTGTCTTATGTTTGGCTTTAATGTTTTTAGTCGGCTTCAGCTTCTCAGTTGGTTTTAGATCCAAACATGGGTCCAAAACGTCTATGCTCTGAATTACAGGGAACTTTTTCTTACTACTTAACCATCTAAACACCAAACTGCTTGAACACATTGATCCCAGCCTTTGTTTATGGGAAAAACTAGAAGGACACCTACTCCAATGGATGAGAAGCACCAATGCATGGGCTGGATGTGGATAATTCCTCCCAGATATCTTGGAAAATGATTTCCATCCTTTTATTTTTTACAGAATCTCACTTTGTTCATGATTATTGTGTTAGACAGGAGCTGATCTTTGCTGTGAATGTCTTCACCTCAGTGTGTTTATTGATGCACTCATACAATCTGCTGGCCAAGTTTAGCAAGCTCTGCACTGGAGGCATCGGTTCTCTAAGACCTCCTCCAGGAGGAGACGGTCCTGTGGTATTTAGGGTTTTTATGAAAGCTCATGACCCAGAAAGTTGTTCCTTGGTTAAACTGTTTAATACACCTGCAAGTGCTGAGATGGTTGATTAAAGAAACCACAGTGAGACACAACAAAATGATTTGTATTTTAATTCTAAAACAAACATTTAACCTTTCATTGCAGTGGATGAATATTTCTATATCCATCATCGTTAGTAACTGCTGGTGTGTTTCTTTGGAATATAAAGATTAATCCATTGCAGGTGGAATTCTTGTTTTTCATTAATTTATTCAATAATTCACTCATACATCAGTAGTAATAGGTTTACAGAGATGAATAAAGTCTTTAATCATATCTTCTTACTTGGACCAGTCTGGATTCATTTCTTCCTGAGACCTGCAGTCATATCTTCAATAGTTTTCTCTCCCTGGAAATTTTCCAGGCCTGTTCTCTGTGGCTAAACTCCAGGTAAGACATTGGAGGGCTCTGGATTCCCCAGGAGGTTCTGGATCGGATGATTCCAGAAGCAAAGAAAAAACATAGCGTAATATGAAATCAGACTTTCTGATAATCAAGTAGTTGAAATTCCACTGCAGGTTATGAAGCTGTTGGATCTATTGTTTCCATCCTCTCTAACCTGGTTACTCTTGCAGTGCTGGGGAAACTGCTGCCATCTCCAGTGGTGAGTGGGGCAGCGGTGGGAAGATACCTGATGGGTCCCTCACAGGGTGATCCAGATCAGACCCAGGCTGAGTTAAAGCCTGCAGTGCTAATGCCTGCTTCTCCATTCTGTCCTGCATCAACTGATTATTGTCAAGGTCGTCCTTCAGCTGCTCTTATATGAATCTAGAGAAATTCAGCGGAGAAAAACAACTTAAAGCAGAAGGTATTGTTTGTGTGGCACAAAAAGAGAAATGCTGAAGACATTGTGCTCCTTTCTAAAAGATGCATACTGGGGGGGTAAAAGTGGGAGGGCTCCTCGGGCAGCTCTTCCAATAGTTTCCCCCTCTGACCCCCTCTTTTTTCCTGCTCCTCCTTTATACTCGTTTCATGCGCTCTTTTATCCCAGAGTCTGCGGCCCCACATTCTCACAGCGACTCCGACCTCTGAACAGCGTCCCAGGGTAAGAACAGCAGCCCTCTGCTCATCCTCAACATCTAACTTCTTTTACTGTCTGAGCAAAAACCTGCCTGGTAAAGACAGATATGGAATTAAATTAGTACTTATTATTAAGGTTTGGTTATGACAAAGGAAGAGCAGATTAGAATAAGGATTATCATAGTGACACTGCCTGCCGGTGTTTCACCTCTCCCACAAACTCAAATAAAACTGGTGCTGAAAAAGGGATTTTTTTTCTGTCAAAAGGTTTATTTTCTTAGTTGTCTTTAAGGACGGGGAGAAAAGTCTGAGTAAAGAGTAGCTGCAGAAACCTCTTGGATTTTACCCTTTCTCTTTATAAAGATGTTTTGTTTCAATTTTGAGCTTTTTAAAATAAAAGAAATCAAGTGTTATGGAAAATTTGTTTGGTTCTGCATTTTAACTTCCGTACAAAAGAAATTGGAGTTTTAATGGAAAAGTGATGACCTGCATACTTTTGGATTTTCACTGAATTCTGACTGGATGTCCTTAGATGACTAAAAGGCAACTTTTTAAAGCATCAATGTCCTGCAGCTTCTGGCTGCGCTGCTGCTCCAACACACCTTACTGGGAAGCATAATTGTTTAACTGTTTTCTAAGTTTAATATTATGTCTTTTTTTTGTATGATCTGAGTGAGCTGAAGGATTTTTGCCAACCTTAGAGACCCAATAACTCCCGCCATGCAGTAATTAGTAGTTATACAGTAACGGTTCTGCTGAAGATAAACTTTTAACACTCTCTGTAACACGTCTCTGATCACTTCAACCCAACCCCCCCCTGTTTTCCTATTAGAAGTTCGAATATCTTGGTATCTGGTTTGTAAATGGCAGCAAAATGGGGACAGACACGTGGTGTATTGTCTCGTCTGAGGTAAGTTGCGGGCTGCTCTTTGTTGTTGGGAGAAATTGACGCTATGGTCTGTCTTTGTTTTGACCCTCTTTTATTACAATGAAATATGGACCATGACTAAAAGAGTCATAGATGCAAAGAGCTGAAAGTTTGTTGGGTGAGGGAATCAGCCTGGGAGGTAGTGGAGCTCATAGTAGAGCTATATTGAGGCCTCTGATGGGGGCCTATCCTGGGCACTTCCCCGTGGACGTTTACTGGAAACAATCTACTGAAAGGAAAACCCAAAGCAATGTGTCTATGGGAATTTCTGACCATTCTTCCAGAGGAGCATTTTGTGTGGCTCTGCTCTAATTCATCCCAATGGTGTTCTGTTGGGTTGAGGTCATGACTCTGATCAGGCCAGTCAGGTTCATCCTCTGCAGACTCTGTTATCTATGTCTTTATGGACCTTGCTTTGTGCTTTGGTGCTCAGTCATGTTGATAGTGGAAGGGTCCATCTTCAAACTGTTTCCACAAATTTTGAAGCAGAATTGTCCAGAATGTTCCTTTCTCTGGGACTAAGAGGCCAAGTCCAGCTGGTGAAAAACAACCCCACACCATAATCCCCCCTCCACCAAACTTCACACTTGGCACAATGCATTCAGGCAAGAACTGTTCTCTTGGCAACAGCCAAACCCAGACTGGTCCATCAGATTTACAGCTGGAGAAGTATGATCCGTTGCTCCACAGAGCACATCTCTAGTGGCAGCGTACTTTGCACCACCGCATCCAAAGATTTACATTGCACTTGGTGATGGATGGCTTGGATGCAGCTGCCAGAGTACTGAAACCATATACGTATGTATTCCAGCATTCACTGACTCTGCTCCATCGGTTTACCTGGCCTAGCACCTTGTAGCGGAGTTGCTGTCATTCACTCCCATGTTTTTAAGATAAAGCTGACAGATAACTGTGGAATATTTAGGAACGAGGAAAAGCCCTGAATGGATTTGTTGCTCAGATTGGGTCCACTCACAGTTCCACACCGGAATTCACTGAACCCCTGGAACCGGCCCATTCTTTGTTTGTAACAGCTGTCTGGGTGCCTGGTTTTATACAGCTGTGACCATGGGAGTAATTAGAACACCTGTTTTCAATAATATGCATCGGTGGGTAAATATTTTTGGCAATATAGCGTGTGGGATTTCTAGACTTCCAGCACCAGTTTGCACCTTGGAACAGAGGAAAACGTTGTCAATGTAAAGTCTTCTTGGTAATTCTCTGGTAGTTTGCTTTTCAGACATTTCAATCAGGATTTAGGTGAAGGTGATTTCTATTGTTAGATATGTTCTAGTATTTTGTTGGCATTGACAGCAACACATAATGTAGTCATACCTTTGTTCAAGTCTTGCTGCCTGCCCCAGTCATTTCCATCTGGAACATATTTGGGAGTTTTGGGGATAGTTTCAGATCTGAGGTATAAGACCAATGGGTCCAGTTCTGCTTTAAATAATCAGTAACCAGCATTCAGAGCATGAAAATGCAGACTTGTTCTCCCTAGGGTCACAGCTCAAAGCCTGTGTAATAAAGCTACCTTTTTTAACATATGGATGCTGCTATTCCACATTCTCTATAGGCTGAAGCTACAATTCAGGTTCTATGGAGGAAAAGTGCTTTTTTGTCACCTATGGAAACTTCAATGCCTTTTTAAGGTCTTGTTTAGTCTTTTATGGCTTTTCAATAAAGGAACTGAAAGGTGACAGGCTTTTTACAGTGTTCTTTGCTTTAGGTCAAATATTTGCAAGGATTAAACACATTCTACAAATCTACGAGACTAGTTTTTTCTTTGCATTCAGCTGCTTATTCATTTACTTAATGTTTCTCAACAGCCACCATGCGTGCAGCTTCATGCACCTGTGTCTTTCTTCTTTGCCTCATCTTGCTCGCCGATGCCAAGCGTCAGCTGGGTCAGGACAAACGGGATAAACCTCGACAACCTCAGTCATCACCTGCCCCAGCTAGGAGGACCAGAAACCGCTCAGTGCTGAGCTCCGGGGAGCTGACCACCAAGCAGGGCCATCGCTGCATATGGCAAACATCTGGAGAAGGTCTGGTGAGCCTGCTGGTGAACTGCACCATGGAAGTTGAAGGAGAACTAGAAAGGTGAGGCAGAACTACAAACTAGATTAAAATGTTTAAAATCTTGCAATAAATAACTATAGACTGGGCCTTACAATTTCTTTACCTTTTCTTTACTTATGCGTCAGCGTTAGCATTTCATATGATATTTAACTCCATAAAATCTGGCAGACACTTAATGCAAAGTGACTTTAAACAAAAACCTTGCAGTCCAAGTAATGTCAATACTAACAATAGGCTACATAGAAGAGAGGCTAATAACAACAGCAATAAAAAATTAAATTATTAAAAGATCTGATAACAGTGTTCAGAGATGATTGGCAGCATTGTGCGCAGGTAGAAAGATGTATCAACTCAACAATTAGACTGTTCTTGGAGCTGCACAGAAAAAAAAATAAACTTATATATCAGACTTCTAAAGAGGGGCATTTTTTTACAGATCTATTTGGAGCCACCACTAACTAACTATTTGTAAATGTTTCCAATCCTTTTACTGCTGTGAGCAGCTGTGCGTTCTTATTTCATTGGTTCAGGCTGATCTGTGGTCAAAATATTTATTGTTGTGGATCATGTTTTGTTACCTTTCTGGCAAGATGAATTCTTGCAAGATTTATGAATTCACAATCTCCCGAAAATACATCTTGCCAGGAACCAGCAGATACGTTTAGCCTTGGTACAGAAATGTTTCGGACCGATGAGGGGACGTGTATGATGTCACAGACTCACCAAAAGTGAAGCAACGCTTTGCCAGTTTTAACTGGATTTTACCTTTGTGGTTAGGAAGATGGTTGCGCATTCCACCCGACCAGATTTGGGAAGAGTTTGATTTATCACTTAACTCCGCTAGTTATGAAACAAACAAAGTTGCTACTGCTGCTTTGATTGGCTAAAATCTAGACATGGGAGGCAGGTGCCCAATCAACCTGAAGAATTGTTCTGAATGTCCCTCCCTTTTGCAAACTCTTTCTAGGGGAGCCTTTCTAGATTGTTCAATTTGACTTTTACAAGGTATCAATCTGCCTTTTCCCCGGCTAAATTTTGTTGTTATTTTACACGTAGTTTTTTTAATGTGTTAATATTACGAACACGAAGGAGGAGGCAACAGCAGAAGCTGTCAGTGGGTCCGTGGAAATACAATCAGTTCCCTAATCAATAGAAAAGCAGAATTAGAGGGAAGCAGATAGAGAGATAGGAAAGGAGATGTGGCAAGGTGCAAACTACAGAGGGCCTGGGCGGGATTTGATCCCATGACTCCTGGGTGAAAGTCACACGCGCTAAGCAGTCAGCCAAAGGGATATCCCCTTGGCCAAGTAGCCAAGGCGTATGATCAGTTGGAGGCATAGTGACAGGACCCCACAATGTCACATCTCAAGAGGCTAGGCGCTAGGCAATTAGATGCTATCTGAAGGATAGGATCCTCAAGCCTTTCTAGAGGACAGACAGGGGCCACGCTGTTCTGATAGGGCTGTGTTTCTCTTTCCACTATCAGAACCATTAGGAGATTAATAATGTTGAGTCTGGATTGTCTTAAGTTTGGTTTATGCAAACAACGGAATTCTTCTGATTTTCTGACTTTACTTCTGGATAGACACTTTGACCAGCTACACCTCTCTATGGTGCTGAGTTCAATGTGTGATGTGAGCAGTCAGATCACATCGGAGAATGGGGACGTACAGTGTAAGAACAAAACACAAGCTGTGGTCTTTCAAAGCGGTTACTCTGCTGTAGCTGAGTAAAACGACTGAACAACAATTACAAAATTGGCCCTTTCTAACTTGGCAAGTTAGGGATGTTGCAGAAGTGAGCTTACCTTAAAAGCGTATCCCCACGGCATCATTGTTTAAAAGAAAAGTTGAAATTGCCTAAAACCAGCCTTGAAGATTTTTATGAGGGGAAGGTAACTAAAAGCTGTACAAAGGGTGTGACTTCAAAATAAACCAGATCATTGGCTTTCTTCCATCATGCTTGACAAGGAAAAGTTTGTAGTTTCAAGTTGTATTGTACCATGGCCATCTTTAATGAAGTCCAACTTGTAGAAATTATATCGCTTCAGAAGTATTTTACTTCAGTTGGAAGCAGCTTTAAGAGCTTTCACAAAGACACATTCATTCGTCCTCCCTGTTAGACCTTCAAACTGTAAAATGAGGCTTGTAGAGTCTGGAACAAATTCTGTGAGCATTGCTCGGTCTGACCAAATTTAACGGGATGCAAAACACTTCAAGTTTGTCAGCAACTGCAAATGTTTTCTCTGTAGAAAGATGGAGTTTTAAAATGGTCTTAAAAATTCCACTTTAGCCTTGCATATATTGTAGGTGTTTCAATGTCCAGATTTTCAGAATGCCAAAATTCTAGATCACTTAATATTTTTTTACCCAATTATTCCAAATATTCATACATCAAACTATGTTTTGATGCACTCATCTCTAGATACTGGTGCCGTTATGCTGGTAAACCTGACCTATGCCAGGCCTACGGGGTGAAGTCCAGCCAGTACTGGAAGCAGTTGGTGGGAAAACTGAAGAAGCGGGAAAACGCCTGCGAGGGAGAAAAAGTCTTGAAGGCCAAAACCTGTAAAAAGGCCCCTGTAGAGGCCCACATGAAGCTGGCTCATCGCAGCGCGGATGAGGAGAAGAATGGCCGGAAAGAGGGAGGGAAGAAGAAAGGAGAAGCTGGAGCGAAGAGCTCAGATGGAGGGAAGGTGGAGAAGAGAAAGAAGAAGGTAAAGGAGGATGAGGAGGAGAAGAAGAAACGAGAGGAGAGGACTGATGATGATGAAGGCATGGTAAATGACATGGAGCCTGTGCAGACGTACTGCAGTGAGGGATGGCACTCTGTTTGCTCCTTCTTTGTCAAATTTTTTGATGGCTGATAAAAAGTAGAAAAAGATCATTTGGGATCAATGATGATGTAAATAAATCTGAAAACATTTGAGGAAACTTCTTTTTTTTTAACCTAACAAATTGTTCTAGGCAGCTTATTTGTTACAATGTTTTTATTTTCATGTGGTCAAAACATTTGATCAGTATACAGTCACGGAAAAGTTGTTAGACCTTTTTTTTTAGGTGTTCATTGCATCCTATATGCAAGATATTTTTAGAACAAGAAACTGAATAAAACAATAGCTGTCTAATAGTTTATTGCATAACTGTATATACCTTTTAGATTTAATACATAACATCTACACCAACAAAACTAAAACTATTAAGAATGTTAATTAAAACTAATTAAATTTGACTTAAGGCTACGATTCTTTACCTAACTGTGAAATACGGAAACTGTTTCTTTAAATAATTTATCAAAATTACAGCTGATAGGTTTTTTTGTTATTTTGTTTTTAACAAACTTGTAACTTTGGATTCTTTTTAATAGACACCATTAAATGATAATCTTTGTTAACTGTGATGATGCTTGTGGTCACTACATCAATTCTTCTATGTGTTATTTTCTAATCAGACTGAAACATCCCTAGATATACTGCAAAAAATGTGAATTTAAATTTCTAGTGAACTCCAGTCCTGAATGCTCCACCACACCTGATTTTAATTACTTGGACCATCAAATTCTTTAGAAACCTTTATTGACTGATTCATGCCAACAGTTATATGGGAGAAGAGCCTCTTTCAAAGCACAGGTGTCAAACTCCAATCACAGACACTCGGTTCTCTTTATTTTTAAGATGGGTCACAGCTTCAGCACAGCTGAATAAAATAATTAGATCAGTTAGACTCAGAGGAAAGTTGCTAACTTACTAAAAGCTGCTGGTGAACAGGCTGTAGATTAAAACACATGAATTCAATATAACCTTTTACTTGAAATAAGTGATTTGATCACAAACAATTTTCCATTGTAGTAAAATGATTTAATTGGAAATTAAAAAAACAAAACAAAAGCAATATCTTATTTTAAGGGCAAAAGATGTTATTATATTTTAAGGGCAATAATAGTAATTAAATTGGAAGGGAAGTTTATAGTTAACAACTTCAGCCCATCATGCTGTAACTAATGTGTTAAAAGAAATAGATTGTCTTTATTTTAAACAGTATATGAACATATTTATTCTGGTGTTTTGCAGTAACTTTTTCCTCAATGTCCAGCTAAAGGACAGCAAATGGATGTTGCGCAATTCAAATAATGTTGCAACTCATCTAATACTCAAACAATTCTTTTAACAGATATACAAATACATTTACGTACACTTTAAAGTGAAAGATGAAAACGCTTTTTCTGATAATGGATATTCACTTTGGTTGAATATCCATTACTCATAAAATCAGATTTTTTTTCCATATTAAAACAGCTTCTACTTCCATTGCTAATTGTTAAATAGGGCCGTCCTCGCCTCTAATGCATGTTGTTGTAGCACAACACATATCCCCCCATTAAAGAAAACTCATGTCAGCAGTTTGAAAAAAAGAAAAAAGCAATTTTAGTTTCAGGTTAGACAAATCGGTTCCTTGAATATTTAATGGAAGTCCCTCAATAAAGGCATTTCCAGGTCAGTTTTTTCACAGATTTGATTTCTCCTTTCAAACCTTCCATCTGTTTTTGATGATCTTGTTTTTTTTCCTTAAACTGTTTCTCTCATTGCTGGTTTTACTTTTTCAGACTTTTTTTTTTAAACCTGTTGAATAAAGGTGCATCACTCAAGTTTTTGTTTTCCAATGCTGTAGTTAAACCTGTAAGACACCAGAACTTAAAGAATCATGGTAACTGGTTGGTAAGCTAACAAGACACAGCATCATCCTTGACTTTAGGTTGATTCAAGTCCAAAAAAAAAAAAACAAGTTTACTTCGGGTGGCAAAGGAGTCCCGGTGGAAGAACTGAAACCTGTTCAGGATTAGAAAGGAATGGTCCCAAAATTAGATGGTACATACTTGGTCAGTGTTCAGCAGTGCAACTTCAGTTTAAAAATATAAAGTCTAGCCGTTCAGGAAATTGGTGATTTTGCTGAATGGGTCCAACAAGACCCACCAGGTTCATTCCTCACTCAGTGTTAAACCGGTAAAAAGACAGGGGCTAGCTGGTATAGCAAAGACCCAGAGTGAATGCTTGGACTGCATTCAAAAAGTTGTGCAATGCTATTTAACTAGCAGCATCATTAGCTCTATTGGTCTATAGCCTCTCTATGGCTCCTTTCAATGGTGCTGGGTGCTGTGCATCCCAGTCTTTAGCTTATGTCATCTGCATACCAATCAAAGCATTCAGAGTCCCTGCTGCTTTAGTTCTTCTACAGTGACTTTAGTAGAAGAAAACAACTTTCTGCACAACTACAGCCTTTATTATACAAACCAGGATTCATCCCTGAGTTAAAAAGCTCATCAACATGTTTGTGTTAGGAATTAAATGCTTAAAAGGTCATCCTGGAACAAAGAAAAAAAAAAAACAAGCAATCAGATGAGTACCATTAACTCTAGTTATTACAGGCTTTTCACATCTAAACTCCAATCCCCACATTATAATCAAAACTCCCACTTCACATCCCCACAGTGGCCCGATTGTCCTTAAACACCACACAGAAACACCCACTCACACTCCCAGTAGGAGGCAGCATAGATCAGAACACTGAGGCTCCCCATGTTAGACGTTGGCTGTCTGCCTGTGAGGCTTGAGCTCAGCGAGGGTCTGGCACCCATCTTCTCATTAGCTTTTATTCTTTAGCTTTCCTCTGTCTGCTTCAGTTTATCCTCTTCCTTCTGGATACTGTTGGTTAAACCCTTCATGGACTCTACAAAGAAAACCCAAAAGATTCTGATGAGAAGCAGACTCCTTGCTCACAGGGTGCTTTTTAAAGCTTCTTCTTCTTCTTGTGTCTAATGGCGGTTGGCAAGAAACCTTTGGTGCATTACCGCCACAACTGAAATGGAGTGTGGATCGGGATACAACTAGCAGTAATTATAAAAACCAAACAAACAAACAAACAAAAAACGATATCCTTTTTATTAAATTAGTCAGTTTTAGATATTTCAGTAATAAAGAATAACCCTTTGATGTAGAATCTCTGTCTAAAAGATCTCTAATGTTGAGCTGTAACTTGTTGTCTTTGTATCAATTCATTTCTTTGAGCTACATATTTTGTGAAAGACAATATAACCTGTTCCACTGTTTCTTCTTGATTACAAAAATCACACTTCCCTGTGGCATGTTTTCCTAATTTAAATAATGTATTGTTTAAACCTGTATGACCAAAGCGTAACCTAGATATGTTTGTTTCTTGCTTGCTATTCCTTCCTGAATTCCTCATAACGCCTACTTTTCTTTGAATACTATAAAACCATATTCCAGTTGTTTCTTCTTCCTATTGTTTCTGCCATTTTGATAACATTTTGTTTAATTACTGATTTAATTTCTCCTTTACTAAATGGTACAATTATATCAATTTTACTGCTTTTAGAAGCTTGTTTTGCATATTTATCAGCCATTTCATTCCCTTTTATTCCAATATGAGAGGGAAT
>JAUZNJ010072089.1:0-25503 GCA_034780135.1 Jordanella pulchra | reverse complement strand
ATAGAAATGTGTTGAAGCTCAGAAATGCTTCATGAATGCCGCCCTGCCCAGTCTGTTTCTGACTCACTTATGACTTCAATGCTGTAGAGTTTTTCTTTTTTCTTTTTTTGTCCTGGGTTGCATTGTGACATCCTAGAATAGTTATAGCAGACACCACATCTGGGAAGTTTCCATTCACCCAGCCTAGTTTAGCATTTTAGATTTTTCAAATGTTTATGCATTTCAACTCTTTAAAGATTGATTTGCAAATATCTCTGTGGACCTGCTCTCAAACTACTACGTGACTATGAATAAATACCAGGGCTATAGAAGATCCACCAGTACAGTCTCAGATGTTTTGTTTTTGTTAAACCTCTTATGTTCATAGTGGCCTTTTGAACCCACTCTATCTATTTACAGTCTGTAAGCAGACAAAATTTTAATAATGATTTAATGTGTGTCTGTATCATAATATGATGTT
This sequence comes from Jordanella pulchra, assembly GCA_034780135.1. Classification (NCBI taxonomy): domain Eukaryota; kingdom Metazoa; phylum Chordata; class Actinopteri; order Cyprinodontiformes; family Cyprinodontidae; genus Jordanella; species Jordanella pulchra. The sequence goes on along the minus strand of JAUZNJ010072089.1, from coordinate 25,043 downwards.
GGTACAACTTTCAGTTCTATTTACTGTAGTATTTTAGATATATTGTTTACAAAAGTAATTTAAAGATAAATAGAAAGCATATATAATGAGGAGGCAGTTTAAAGTGTCCTGCCGGGGTTGAACAGGCTCTTCAGAAAACCTACCAGAAGATTCTCAGAGAGAAGGAGGCTGCCCTTGAGGCTAAGTACCAAGCTATGGAGAGAGCTGCCACTTTTGAGCATGACAGAGACAAAGTGAAACGCCAGTTTAAGGTAAGATACATCGATTTATTTTCTTCTCTACATTGTATTTTCTTTTTATAGCCTTGATGCAGTTCGCTCAAGCTAATTGTGGGTTTTAAATCGAGCCCAATCTTTTTAACCTGATGCTTACTTGAATTTAGATTTTCCGTGAGACCAAAGAGAAAGAGATACAAGATCTGCTGCGTGCAAAGAGGGATCTGGAGGCCAAATTGCAGCAGTTGCAGACTCAGGGTATTCACGTTTTTAGTCCAGTTGACTCTGATTCAGATGATAACCAAACCACTGTGACTGGTAAGACACATTTATCTATAGACTCTTTTTTTTACTCTATATTCTTGTTTTAATCTATATACTATTTTTTGTACCCACCAGCAGTAGGAACTCAGTGTGAATACTGGACCGGTGGGGTGCTGGGAAGTGAACCTTCAATGGGTAGCATGATGCAACTGCAGCAGACATTCAGAGGACCAGAGTTTGCACACAGTTTAATCGATGTTGAAGGACCCTTTGCAAACGTTAGCAGAGGTAAGGAAATGATTGCTGAGACACCCTGAAGAGATGAAACAAAAAAAAGAAGCTTAACAAAGACATTTGTGGTCAAGATTAAAATACTCATTGTGGTTGAGTTAGCATCCTGTGTTTGAAAGAAACAACTCTCACATCAGAAACACCAAGGGTCTGATCTTTAGAAGGTTTGCTGATCTTAAAACATGTGCTAATGTGTTTGTAAACACAGAGCAGACCTTTAAAGACACCGCAAAGTGATTTGTATTTGCACTTTATCAGGCCAATGATTTATCTTGCATCTGTGCATTCATCAAATGCAGATCATCATAATGATGCAACCATACAGATTTATGGTTGGAGGATATGTCAGTGTAAACATTAATCACATGAAAGCATGCATTTCCTACTCGGGGCAAGAGAGATTTTTAAAAATAATATATATATATATATATATATATATATGGTCACTCTCAAACTGCCTTTATTACATGCAAGCTGCTTATTTCAATAAGGAACCAAACAAGTTTGTAATCCTAACATTTGTGCAGCAATCTTTACCTGCAACATGTCCACTTATTTGCACAACTCATACCAGCTTTTATCACTCTTTTCATACTGTAGACTGTAAGAAAAGACTTAATCAAGTAATATTAAAAAACATGGAGCAAAAGTATATAAGGAAATGTTTGAAAACAACTAACCCATGTTAAATTAACCAATGAGTTAGAGAAACTTTTAACAGAAGCAGAGTGTTTCTGTCTGCATGAAAACATCGGAGGTTTTACATGCTGGCTGATAAAATACAATATAAGTATTTTGGCCAATATTGAACCAATATTCGCTTTTTAAATGCCTATTGGTGTGTTGTTAGTTTCTGCATCATTTTTTGTGTTTTTTTTTTCCTTTAGATGACTGGGATGCTGCTGTGGCCAGTCTACTTCAGGTGTCACCTCATGTGCCTCAGGCCTTATGGAGTAACACTGTGCGCTGCTACCTAATCGTCACACAAGACACCAAAGCTGAGCTGGATATCTTTATTGGGGTCAGTTTCATGGACTTACTGTACATACATAGACATACAGCTTAATGGTTTGGATGATCAAAAACTAATCTAGTCTTCATATTCAACCCTACCTCTGTTACTGCAAACATCAAATGAACTAACCCAGCCTACTTAGTTCAGTTCAGTTAGCAATATTTAAAGATTGTCTAAAAAATTAAATATTTAAAGTAAAGCTGGACAATATTTCAATATCTATCACGATATGGTTTAATTCAATATTGGTGATATGACTTTTACACACATTTTCAATATTTCAATATACATTGCAAGTGATCACAATGTCATTAATTTTAAAAGAAACGTTTCAATGTACTGACCGTTACTGAGGAAAAACATTTAAGGTATTCAAACCAATAGGACCATGTACACTTGATGTTTTGGAGATCATAAACCAGCTCCTTTATGGACAAAAAAAAAACAAACAGTAAAAGAAACTATTCTAAATGACTGAAGTTTAATACAGGGCTTTTATTTAGATGTGTTTTTTTTCATGTCAATGCTAATTCAAGGCTAATGATATCTGGGAGAAAGTTATATAATTATTATTTTCTTTTTGACAGAAACACTCGCCTGTGTTGCGGAGCTTGTGTGAGGGTCTGGGACATTTCTACCTAAACGTTTGCTTTTCTGAGGAGAATAATGCCTCATATGCAGCTTTGCGAAAGCAGGAGATTGAGCGGAGTTCAGTGTGTGTTCTTCTTCTTAAATCCACCGTAACAAGGTACACACACCTTAACACATTCCCTGCTAATTAATATGTTATTATATACATTTTAGGGCAAAAAAACGAAGACCGGCTGTTGGTTCACTCAAGGGTTTTAGTAGAACATTTTGTTGTGTTTTGTATGTAATGCTATCCTCGCCAGACATTTCTTAGGTGTGCTTGGTTTGTTATTTTATGCTTGCTTTTAAAGAGTTAACACAGTCTTAACCAGATTTTTATATTTTGTTTATATCCACAAGCTTCTCACATGAGTTTTTTTAGCCGATGCCTTGGCATTTTCTTTCTTGATATTCACACATTTAGCTCTTTGCTCTTAATGCCATTTATTTTATGAAACCCACCAGTCTCTTCTGCAGCAAAAGAACCCTGTGACACTCTGCTTTTCCCGTAGTCCATCTTCTCTTTTTATGCTTTTAGTCTAGAAAGGAGATACCTGGTCTCCTTCACATAGTTGCAAGACAAAAGGAGCCTGTAATTTTACCAGAAATAGCTTTAGCTCAAATTTATACATAGATTGACAAAACATGACCTCCTACCCTTTAATCACTTAAAGTGTTTTTTTATATATATTTTAATGTATAAAACACCTTTGTCTTTCTTATTCTTCTTGTTTTGCAGCCCCTGTGAGCAGTTTTTATGACTCCTCTTCTTCAGCTATCTGTCATCAGATGAAATTGTGGTTGTAATGAAAAAACCTCCCCCCCCCCCCCCCCCGAAAAAAACCCGCAGTGACCACACTAAGGGGTCACCACCCCTCCTCTTTCATTTCTAAAGAAGTGCGGACACAAGAAGTGTGCGTACTTGAATGGAGAGGTGAAGGAGTGGAGGCACACATATTCTGTGACGTGTTCCTAAGTTAATAATCATATCACATACAAAAAAAACAATTATAGCAAGCGGAAATGTCTGACCAGAAATGACTGTTCACCTTGGCATCCCTTCTAGTGCCTCATATAGTGCATACCTACTTTTTGCACCTCTGGCTGCAATGAAGACTTCGGTTTGACACCTTTGTGAAGCTGACCCTCTATTTTCAGTTTATATGGGGTAGGGGCAGCTAATGCTGGTGGAGAAAACATGACTCTTCCATGACTTTATTTAGTGTATTTACCAATACAGAGTTGCTATTTTCGTCCACAACTCAAGATGGCAAACGGTAGCATCTCCAATTCTTCCACCCGTGCGTCACCTAGCATTTTCTGCAAGACACTCCCAGAAGTTCTTAGCAGAAACCAACAAAAATGGCGGCTCCCATAACTTTGGCTTGGAAACTTGTATAAATAAACTTGTAAATTTGGAGTAAGTGATATAAAATTCAAAGAACTACATCTGATTAGTTGAACACTGAGGAAATAGATATAATCTTGGCTTTCTAAGTGACCTAAAACAGGAAATGTTTGATCTGATTAAACAAGAAGAAAATGTGATTTATTTTTTTATACAGTGTAAATATCTGGTTTCAGTTGTATAGGAGGGAATAGCAGCGTCTCTTCATACAAAATGGATCTTCATAATATACGAACTACCTGCTATTTTGCAGCTCTGTGATAGAGGATTGTGAAGAAGCTTTCGTTAAGAACCCGGATGGACACCCACTGGTGCTCTACCTTAGGACTGAGGAGGACAGCAGCTTGAGTGGGCCTGTCAGGCAGCTGTTGGAAAGAGTTAATGGAGCAGACAAGGCTGCCAAAGTTAAGGTGTGGAACTTGTATATTTAGAGAATATAAGGGAAACAAATCTCTTCTACCATGATCAAATGATTTAAAGATAATTTCATTTTTTTAAGCTACAGTATTATACCTTTTACAGTTACACAAACAATATTATGTTAACAGTGATAAAATAGACCTAAATGTTGGTAAAGCACTGCTCTATCAGCTCCAGTTGGTTTCCCATCTTTTTAAAAATAATAATCCAGTTTTTATTTCTTGTTTAGATACTACTACTTAATTACAGAGCCACCACACTTTCTTATTTAGCCTTGATTAATTGGATTAAAAGGATATTGAACTTATTTTTAACCTTATTCCATTTTTGAAAGATAGAAATCTGCATTTCTGACAAATGAAAGGATTTTTAACATTTATTGTATAAAAAGACAACTCCTACATTTGATTTACCACGTCACAACTTATTTTTTTCCTATTTTCTGTAGTTTTTATTTTCAAGTTACTGAAAGAGAGCCCTTGGTTAAAATTACACTTGTTTAAAGTTGTAGAAAGTTTTTTTTTCTGCCTTTTGGCCCCTAAATCCTTTTTTAATCAGGGTTTTCAAACTGAATCTGAGGTTCAGAGCTTTGACATTTCATATTTTCTTCTATTTTCATAATATTTTCAGACCTTAAACTGAGCTTTTGAAATTTGCTGTATACAGGTATGGATTTGAAAACAACTGATCAGTCCGCATGGTTCATAATATTCTAAAATAGGTGAACGTGTTTGTAACCAAGAAACTAGGGCTTTGGAAATATAGAACATTTAGAAACTGAAAATCTTTAGAAACCTGCTATTTCAGCTGTCAATATACTTTAATGTCTGACATGGTAGAAATGATCCCCCCAGCTTTGATTGTTCTCTCACTAACTTTACAGTTTTATCATCTCATTGATTTCTTACTAAATCTATAACAAATTTCCCTTTTTACTGTTTCTCAGGTGGTGGATCACAGTGGCTCTGCAGAAGAAGGGGCTAACCTGATTTTTGCTCAACTAGAGAAGGTCATCAAGCAGGTGCACAACCGCCATGTTTCTTTATTCTTTCGACAACTGGACACTGTTTTCAGGTGACTGTCCTCTTCACTCTTTTTAAATGCTGAATTTAACTTCACCGTTTAGGAATTGTTGGGTTTGGAAGGAGCAGATGACGACTCCAAGGACTCTGCCATAGATGAGGGCCAAGAGGAAGACTTGGGAGATGTGCTTTGGGACCCCCATGATGAACAGGAGCAGATTGAGTCCTACCAGCAGGCTTGCAGCAGCACCACCTCACATTTAGGCTTCCAAAAGGTATAACAAATCTTTTCTCTCATCTCTACAATTCCCTTAAAGAATACTTTGTATCCATTCAAAGGATGTGCTGTTCCTCTCAGTATATAGATCGTTTAAACGACATGATAGCTGCCCCCCCGCCCACGCCGCCCCTGCTGGTGTCCGGGGGTCCAGGTTCAGGAAAGTCTCTCTTGCTTTCCAAATGGTGAGAGACGATGCTTTGATATACAGTCAGTAAATTAGTTTCACTTTTAGTTAAAGTGAATTTTTGTTTTCTATTTTAGCTATTTATAATGAATATATATTTATAATGAATATATATTATATAATATGAATTTATACATGAATATACTAACCTGTGTTTTCCATCAATGTGCAATTTATGTACTCATGTTATTTACTATTCATAGGACAGGTGTTTGAAATGATTGTCTTCCTAAATTTGTATGATTAGTTCCAATTATGTATATTTTTTGTAGTTAGTTTGATCAATTCATCATCTGTTTTTATGCCTCTGTTTCTCTTCTTTATATGTTCAAAGGTTTCACAAATAAAGATTAATTATTTGACACAGGATGTGATCAGTGTGATGTGTTGCCTTCAGAAAGTATATCTCCCTGTGCTTTGTGTGTATGGTGCCTCTTAGTTGTAGCGTCTTCATTGTTTACAGGATTGAGCTGCAGCAGAAGCAATCCCCCAACATTTTGTTCCTTTACCATTTTGTCGGGCGCCCCCTTTCCATAAGCTCAGAGCCAGTTCTCATCATCAAACGCCTCACAGTCAAGGTAAAGAGTCTCTTTCATGGATTTTCTTCCAGCAAAGACATGTCTTAAACAGAGAGTCCGTTTCTTTTCCTCTTAGCTGCTGCAGCACTTTTGGTCCATCTCTGGTTTATCTATGGATCCCAGTAAGATTTTGGAAGAGTTTCCTCGCTGGTTGGAGAGACTGTCTGCACGGCATCAAGGAAACATCATCATCATCATCGACTCAATTGACCAAATACAGGTGATTCCTTTCTCTACTTTAAATCAAACACAGCATATTGTTTTATTTTCCATCTAAATTGAACTTTGCCTTTTTCAGCAAGCAGAAAGGCACATGAAGTGGTTGATTGACCCTCTTCCTGTCAACGTCAGAGTGGTTGTGTCTGTCAATGTAGAGACATGTCCTCAGGCTTGGAGGTAATTTACGATCAAAGGTTTCAGTTTAGTGGATTTTGCATAATCCCTACTAGATTAAAATGACACGTGGGGATCATTATGGGCATTTGTTCCACAAGTATATAGTTAAATGTCCCTGAGTGAGTTAAAAAGAACCAATACTTTTTTAGTATTCTTTTTTAGTATCCATCGTCAACGTCCAAGTGTCATTCAAGCTGGATATATGATCACTCTTCTTATAAGAAATTATAGAGAGCATATAAAGTCTACTGAAACTAACCCTGCTTTTGTGCACTTCCTGATGAATAAGGTCACACTGTCAAAAATCCACTGCAGAACTTTGTAATAGCTTACTTTATATTTTCCTAACCAGTTCTAATCTGTGTTTGGGATCATTGTCCAGTCAAACCACCAAACTATGTCCAAGATGCAGTTTGTTACAGTAAATGAAAGAATACAATCAAGAAATCAACCTTAATTTAAAGAGCGTTTCACACACACCTATTAACTAAAGGGCTGTGAAGGTCCATAAATGAATAGATAAAGTTTTAAAAGAACCAACGAGTCAAAAATGACTGCAATCAAACAAATAGTATAAAAGAAAAGAACCACTAGACACAGTAAGTAAAGAAAAAAAGACAAATAATGCTTTAAAGAGCCTAATATTTCTGCTTAACTGGAATTAAAGCCAATAAAAAATGAATCTAAAAGAGGCATAATATAATTCAAAATTATGTTTCAGAGTTTAGTAAAACAACAAAATAATCCTAGCAGCAATTTAAAGCAAAGGGAGTGTTTAGATTAAGTGTCTTTGGGAACACGATTGTGTAAATAATAAGCTGTTAAACCTTTTATTTCGTAAAAAAAAATAACAAAAAAATTAAGATCTTAAAATACAAACAACCAGTGCAAGAAGGATGAAACAGGAATGACGTCCTCATGTTTGTTGGTAGCAAACAGGCAGCAGCTCCGATCCTGCATGAAGAGAGTAGCAGTAGTTCAGTCTAGAGGCAATAAAAGCATATATGTCTCAGTTACAGTGTTTCTTCCTCATTAATCCATCCTCTTTTCTGTGTATACAAACACCACCAAGTGTGAAACAGTTCCTCTAAGTGATTCTGTTACCACCAGGAATAATGTCCTAAAAACAATGGACAGTGCACCACTTTTATTTTATCTGTTGCTAATTTTTTGAAACTTTAACCCAGTTGGGGATTCCTACAGAAACATGATCCTGAACAAACCTGGAAACTGGTTTAGGAATAGAAAGAACAGGCTGAAGAAGTCCCAACCACACTATTTTTTTTTTTTACATTTAGTGGAGTTTTGTTTTACTTGGTGATACTAAAAAGTTGACACTGTGTGGTTGTGCATCCTGTCCTTGTTTGAAGAATTCATTTGGTTATTATGCAGGAATCCTTCTCTTTAAAAGAACAACAACAATCCATCATTAAAAGACACGTTTAAATATGACATTCATGCTCCTGATGCCTTCTGTTTTGTCTACATGTGTTCTAAAGCTGCGCTCTTATAGGAGGATGCGTAGTTCAAAAACGTTATGCTTCTTCTTTAGGTTATGGCCTACCCTTCACTTGGACCCACTTAGTCCCAGAGAAGTCAAGAGTGTAGTCAGTGGAGAGTGTCAGTCGACCGATCTCAGACTCACCAAGGATCAGGTCAGTGTGGATAAGTTGAAAGCTTTTGATATTATGAATAAATGCATTTATTTGCAGGGCTTATAGATTTGATTTTGTTGTAGGAGAAAAAGCTGGAAAGGCACTGTCGCTCTGCATCAACATGCAATGCACTGTACGTCACACTGTTGGCAAGGATGATTACCAGGTCAGCCATGTCTAATTTTTTGGGTTCTTTATTTGTGTGCACATGAATAGGAAAGTAAAGTAAAAGTAGGTCTCAGTTTGTTAGATTGGTTAGACCAGGACTGACCTACTTTTCTTTGTTCTTTTTGAGTCACATTTAATAGTTGCAGAAATTTTTCTTTAAATCCTATTAAACTCTTTAGAAATGACTTGTGAATTTGGGCTTTTATTCTTAAAAACAACAGATTTTTGTATGAATAATTTAGAATCGTTGACTTTATTGCAAAGTGGTTTTTCTGACATTCTCATAGAACCTTAAGTAGAAATATCCTAAACCTTTTAAAATTCTCACACATTATTTTTATGAAACTTAAGATTTGTGTTATTAGATTTAAAATTTTTTAAGAATAAATCAACATGTTTTGGATCAGTAGTTTTAGATCTGGCGGGACCTTGGAGAAGAACCTGGAGCAGTGCCTGCAGTGTCAGGACACCTTGTCTCTCTATCGCCTGGCACTAAGAATGATGTTAAAGTCCCTCAACTCAGAGAGAGAGAGGCACATAATGAAGGAGGTGAAACAGTCATATCTGGGCTTCGCTGTAATGGCAGCAGTAGATAAACGCATATATTTGACTACATACTTTTTAATGCTTAATAGAAAAATATATGCTTTCTTTCCTCTCCTAGATGCTGTGCTTTGTGTTTTCCAGCCACAATGGAGTGAGCGAATCAGAGGCATTGGATCTTCTCCCAGAGCTAAAGTGGCCTGCTCTGTCTTCTCTGCTCTACCACCTGAACAGACTCTGCATTGTGACCCTCCGCTGTGGACTCATCAGGTTTCAGCACTTGCAGGTAAACAGCTGCACTCCTGGTCCATGAGATAACAAAGGAAGAACAGAATCATATTCATCCCACAAGTATAAAGTGCTCATATAAAGATTGAAAATAAGACAACTTTTTTTCTATAAGTACTTTAAAAAGTACCGCTGTCCAAAGGGCTGATTTTAATGCCTAAAATATAAATACAAAAAGACATAATAATGTTATAACGTGAATACAACATCTAAAATAAACTCTCATGTTTTGGCAAAGCCACTGGCTAAAATTCCTCGATTTTGATGCGTAATTAATAAATTCCTTCATCATTAAATCAATGTCGTTTTTTTTCTATTTAAACCCAGATTCCAGCCAAGTCTCAATCTTTACAGTGACCATGGTGCTTAAAAACATTTTTCCAGCAGTTATTGTCCAAGCTTTCTGCATAACCACCACCAATGCAGCCATGTGTTAACATTTCCGAAAGGAATTGAGGCCCCATTTTTTCTTAGTGTCATATTTTTTATATTTATATGTGTATATATATATATATATATATATTACTACATGCTTCTATTTCCATTTTACTTTGCTACTGAGAAACCTACGTTTCTCCACTGTGGAACACTGAATTATATTTCTAATGTTTTATAATCTTAAAGGAAACCTTTCTAAAAGAAAAAAGTGACGTAGGTGTGCTGACACCCACTGGCCAATGGCAGTACTGAATTGGCATATTAGGTTAGATTCCAGGATTTGTTAAATATTTCCTCAAGCCATGCACCAGTGCATCTCACCAATATAAGAAAGTCAATAAGAAGTTCATTTCTTTCAGTGATTCAGTTCAAAACCTTAAAAAGTCACATGTCACACAGTTACATACTATCATCAGTTACTTCTGTTGGTTTTTAAGATTTTACCAAATAAATAATAAAAACACAATATTCTGTTTTTTCAGAAGTTTGAATGTCATCAACACCAAATTTATTATAGAAATGTTAGTTTATGGATATATTTTATGATCCAAGTCTGTTGACCTGTCCAGTAGAAAATTGCTCACACACTCTTCAAAGAAGGCAAGAGGCCTAAGAAGGCTGAAGCTAAAGAAATGTACAAAGTACATGATTAAAGCATATCAATGGAAAGTTAAGTGGAAGAGAAATACTGTTCAAACACTTCCTTTTAACTAAGTTACAGTAATATATTAATTACTCAAAAGCTAATTCACAGAGAGGCACTTTTGTATTTGGTTTTCCTCATGCAATCTGTGATACTGATTGTTCAACCTTTAACCTACTTGTCAATCTGTCATTACTTTATAAATGTCATTTGTATTCAAAATTACTAAGATGGTTGACAATAATATATTTTAAGCAGTGTAAGTTTATTATTTGTCTGCCTTGCAGGCTTGTGAAGCCGTGAGGTTGGAGTTCTTAGGTGGAGGAAGTGGCTGTGCCTCCTACAGGGAGAAACTAATCCATTACTTCAATCAGCAGCTCAGGTTGTGCAGAGTATTTGTCCACCCCTCTAAATCTAACACATCCATCGCAGATCTTATTGTACAGCCAGTGAAACTCAAATCGTTGTCTGTCTGCTTGCAGCCAGGACTGCGTCACATGGCGCGTTGCAGATGAGCTTCCCTGGCTGCACCAACAGCAGGAGGACAAAACTAAACTTCAGCTCAGTCTGCTGAACCTGTTTGTCTCCCAAAACCTCTACAAGAGGTAAAGGTTTGTTTCGACTGAAAATGTGTCTGCTTTTGAGACGGTATTTATTCATTCTAAGGTTTTGTAATCGGTCTTTGTTTACGTTTTCTTTTTTTTTTTTTTCCTTCTAAGGGGTCATTTTTCTGAGTTGCTGGCCTACTGGCAGTATGTGGGCAAAGACAAAAGCTCCATGGCAACTGAATACTTCGACTCCCTAAAGCGATACGAGAAAAGCTGCGAGAGTGAAGACAGTATGACGAAGCTTGCAAACCTTTACGAGACTTTAGGTCGCTTTCTCAAAGACCTGGGTCTTCCAAGTCAGGTATAATCAGGTGTTTTTCTTTATGATACATACATAACTTAAACAATTTCTGTCTGATGAACTTAGACGTGTTCTTCTAGGCTGTTGCTCCTTTACAAAGGTCTCTTGAGATTAGAGAGACAGCGCTGGACCCAGACCATCCCAGCGTCGCTCGCTCTCTGCACCAGCTGGCTGGAGTTTATGTCCAGTGGAAGAAGTATGGGAATGCAGAACAGCTGTACAAGCAAGCACTTGAGATAAGCGAGAATGCCTACGGTGCTGAGCATGTTACTGTGGCACAGGAGCTGGAGTCCATTGCCATGCTCTATCAGAAACAAAACAAGTAAATGTGTTTTCTTTTTCTTACGAACATGTTCTGTCAAACTATTTCAGAGGACTTAATTCAGCTTTTCTATACAAGGTTAAGTTAAACCTTTTTAAACAGATCACTCTACATTCTATCAATCAGATATGAACAGGCTGAGAAACTCCGGAAAAGGTCCGTAAGGATTCGTCAAAAGACGGCGCGCCAAAAAGGTCACATGGTGAGTGGGTTTTAAACATCGGTACTTGTGTCTCTTCAATGTTTAAAAGTTTTTTTTTCAAATTCAACCTTAAACAGCATTTTATTAGGATTTACTATGATAGAGAGACATAAATACAGGAAATGGACGATGGAAGGAAAGAAAACCATTGTGAAGGCCAAGGAACTCGCTGAAAAACATGGGAAAAAAGTTTTAAAACAGGAGAAAGTACTGAGACAAGTGAAGAAATGAAGCAAAGGCTCAGAGACAGAAAACTGATACCAGGAAAAATATTCAAACATCCCTAAAACAACTTCAGGAAGGCAAACTCAGCTTTAATCACAGAGACAGTGAAGATGCTTATGGTAACTTTGTTGCAGAGATGAACAGCAACAACAACAAAGCCATGATAAGTTTTGTTTTTCAGTTTGTGAAAAGCCACATTGAGATGTAAAGAGAGTGCTCTGGTTTGATGAAACCAAACCTGAATATCATTGCCTGCATGCAGAATACTTTACAATCAAGAAAAGGACCACTGCTTATCCGCCTGACCTCAGCATGAAATATTTTGGTGAAGCTTTTGAGCAGAACAAAGAGCTACGATGGAATCATTACACCAACCACGTCCAATACGAGTCCAAAAATGGCGACATTGAAAATACTCACCTGTGACAAAATGTTTTGTTTTTAGATACAAAATCTAAATGTTTTATTGGGTTTTCTTCTTCACTTTTAGCTGTTCAACAATAAACTAAACATAAAATATTATATGTTAGAAAAAAAAGTCTGATTCTATAAAAACAGATCTGAAACTTACGTTACAACAGCTGCTCTCTGCAACAAGAACACGGTATGAGTTGCTTTTTTTTTTTTTCAGAAACACTCACTACAAAGTATTACCTCTGCTGGCCTGCTAGGTTTGCACCATTATTAAATTGCATTGCACAAAATCATTCCAAGGACTATAAATGGCTCCACTTCCTCAACCTTAGTTGTTCACAAAGGCCCAAATCTAAATGATAATCTGAGGTAAATTTGCAGACCCTCATTTCTAATCTGACTGAACTATATGTGCAAAACTGGTGGTTAAACACTCCAATAAATGCAGGTAGGTTTGCAAAATGTTTAGTGAGAAAATGTGAAAATTAAGTATGATTTCCCTTAAACCTTAATGTGTGACGCAACCTTAATTACAGCGATCACATAAAACTGTAATAAAACACTTTTGTCTTTGACATGTAAATAAATAAGAATCAAAGTCTCTTAATAAAACATCTTAAACCTTCTTCCTTCATTGTTTTTAGTACGGCTTTACCTTATTGCGGCGTAGAGCCCTCCAGCTAGAGGAGCTGACTCTGGGGAAGGACTCTGCAGACTGTGCCAAGACGCTCAATGAACTGGGCGTCCTTTACTACCTCCAAAATAACCTGGAGTAAGACCCAGTTCAACTTCAACATTCTGTATAACTACCCAGTATGAGGATCTAACCTCATAGATGGAGCAGTAACATTTTTGTTGTACCACGACGGTTTTTGTTCACCCGAATGTTTCAAATCTTCCTTTATTTTGCCTTTCATCAGTGCAGCCAAAGTGTTCCTGACCCGCTCCCTAGAGATGCGCCAACGTGTCCTCGGTCCAGATCATCCAGACTGTGCTCAGTCTCTTAACAACCTGGCGGCGCTCCACATTGAAAGGAGGGAGTACGAAACTGCAGAGACCATGTATGAGAGGGCGTTGGAGATCCGCAGGAAAGCGCTGTCCCCGGACCACCCTTCTCTGGCGTACACTGTCAAACACCTGGCCATGCTCTATAAGCGCAGAGTGAGACACGACTCAACTTAAATGTTTAAGCTTGTGACAGGAAGTTTTTTTGTTTTTTGGATGGGGGGTATTTCATTTTTAGTTTGATTTCTCTCTTGAAGGGTAAGCTGGAGAAGGCCGTTCCACTTTATGAGCTTTCTTTGGAAATCAGAGAAAAGAGTTTTGGCCCCAAACACCCCAGTGTGGCCACAGCACTGGTCAACCTCGCTGTTCTCTTCTGCCAAATGGTGAGACTCATCCACAAACCCTTCACGCATGGCTGAAAGTATTCACACCCCTAGAATTGTTTCATATTTTTACCAAATTAAAACCACAGCTGTCAGTGTACTTTACAGGGATTGCATGTGATAGGCCGACCTGCATAGTGTATTTATTTGAAGTGTAAGGATATAGATCCATTGATCAATTCTGAAAAAGGTGGCATGCATTTGTATATTAGATTTTATGGCTAATTTGTTTTTTTCTTTTGGTCTTTTCAGTGTATTTTTTGTAACAAGCTTTACATGTCGATGCCTAAATGTTTGCCTAAACTCCTTTGCAGAATTTAGTTTGCCGCATGAAGATTCTTTGAAGGGCTTTCATTGGTTATAACTCTTAATGAAGTGATGAAAAAATTGAACTTGTTTTTTCTTAGCTTACACAAGAACAGGAACAGTTTCGTAGGACACTGTATGCTGCTGATTTTTAGAGTTGTATGCAGCCTTTTTTGTTTTTCTGGTTTTCCACTGTCTTTTTTTATGGTTTAGCTAATCAAGAGTTTCTTTCATTTTTATAGAAAAAACACAGTGAGGCCTTGCCTCTTTATGAACGAGCACTGAAAGTCTATGAAGATAGTTTGGGCCGATCACATCCGCGGGTCGGAGAAACCCTGAAAAACCTCGCCGTGCTAAGGTAAGAATATTTCCCATCCTTCTAATGAAGGTGCTTATGCTATCGCTTATTTTACTCTCATATTGTCATCTGATCCAGTTATGAGGAAGGTGACTTTGAGAGGGCAGCAGAGCTGTATAAGTGTGCGATGGAGATTAAAGAAGCAGAGCCGTCATTAGTGTGTGGCAACGCGCCGTCCCACCATTCCTCCAGCGGAGACACCTTCAGTCTGAAGACACCTGCTCCTCTACCACATGCTACCAGGTGACTGTTTTCACTGGGACTCAGTGCAAGATGTTTCTCCGTAGAACAGCTGAAGCTTAACATTCATTCTTTGGATGTAATGAATGTAAAGCCACAAGGAGATGGGAACGCTTTGTAGAGGAGAAACCAACATGTATTCAAAGCTGAACGGTTTCCTCCACTCATGAACTTCTGATTAATTTGAGATGAAGTTACAGTCACTTTAATTGTTTGGTACATTTATTCAAAGCAAGAACATCTACAAAAAGCCAACAACGCTGAGTTTTTAAAGAGACTGTTGGGTTCACTGAAGATAAGATTCCTTTGTGCTCTTTTTAGATACAGGCCTCCAACTTTTTAGGCTTTTAATCTGGACAAATGTTTTTTCCAAAGATTTTTTACTGCGATTTTAGTTAAATAACATTTTTATTATTGAGTGGATTTGTTGTACATCTCTATAGATGATCTCTTAAGCTCTCCAAATCTTTGAAATTGTTTTTTTGAGAAGTTTTTAATCACATAATCATCTCAGCAGAGATTATTTTTATGCAACAAAACCCCTCTGAAAATATGCTATTAAACACTAATGGCTGTCTATTGTACGCGTTTAATGCACTTTTAGTTGTTGTGATGGTACAGAGTAAACAACACGTATAATCTCATAAAACAAGAATATATCTGCTAAAATTCACTTCCTCATTAAAACTGAAGGAATCGTTAGATTTGAAGTGTCTCCGTTTTCAGGTTTACATAATGCAAAGCAGTCAGTTTTGTATAAACAAAGGTACATTTTTAGAGTGAAGAATGTTTATTGTAATTTTTGTAAAAATCATAAGTATTTACTTTATCTTACTTGTGTACATTTAAAATGGAATAAGAAAAGGCCAGTTTCAAACAAGCCTCAAGTATGTTTACAATTTTTTTCCCCCAATAATTGTGTCATACTTTTTGCACCATATAACTCTCAAACTGGCAGATCTAATGAAAACCAAGAAAAAGATTAGATCCCTAAAATAAACATGTGTTCCACTTGAATGTCTTAACTGTAACTGTATACATTAAAGGTTTTATTGTCATATCAAAATCATGCAGTCTTTTTCTACAATCATGTGAAATTGGTTTCAAATGTCAACATACCCGTTTATGCCAGATGTAGTTCAATAAGGGCAAAATGATCATTTTATCAATTTATCCTACCTTTAATTTAAATTTTCTTTCAATCAACTAGCTTTGATTACTTTTTTGTTGATAAACTTTTACAATGGCAATGACACTTAGTCCACTCAGACATAGAGAATAAGAGGTTTAGCTCACATGTTAAACACAACCAGTTCTTTCTGGAAATATCTAAAGGATGGAAATGAGGAAAGGACCATTGGAACTTGCTTTCATTTAACTACATTTGCTTTTTATTGGTTGTACAAGTTGGCTTAAGGCTGAACTTGTAACACAAATGAATGTTGATTTACCATTTGAATCAGTTTCATAAAATCTGGAATAAGTAAAAAAAAAAAAAGGGCACTTTTTATATTTTGTATATGGGATAAATCTGGATTTGTGCAGCTTTTAGATCCACTGTATTCATGTTGTAAATCTGCACTGCAAAATAAATCAGCCGACATTTTAAGATCAGATAGAATCTAATAAATACTTTTATTGAGACAGTGTTCAGTAATGTTATAGTGGAAGGACACATGGCAGAAAAATGAAAAAAGTCAAAATAAACCTTAATAAACAGATGAAAAAACATTTTTTTTATGTAGTATTTTAAGACATTTCATGAGAATCCGATTCCAATTATTTTGTGTCTGCAACCAGTTTCTTGCATGACATGTTAAATTTTTTAGTTTATCCTAGAGTTCTCTTTTATACACGGCGGTTTGGAGGAGAATGTTTAAAAAAAAAAGTATGAATACAAAAAAAAGAAAACAAAGAAATGTTCTGCAGAAAAGCATCTTCAGGTCTTTGTTCACAACTTTCTCATTTGAGCCATTAAATCCTCCAAGCTCACTTCAGTCTCCTCCACCGTCTCTCCAGCGACTCTTTCCTGACACAAACACGACAGGGTATAATCGTCAAGGTGCAAAGATTAAAACATGCAGCAACAGTTTAGTTTAAAACCATTAAAGAAGTTAAACCAATGAGCTAGTTCCTTTAAATCTGCGTCCAGTTGAAGGTAACTAACCTCTGCAGGAATGGTGTACGCCACAGTGATGCCCTCTGGTAGGTCAGGCACAGCCCCCGTTGCAGCCTGTAACTCTGCATCAGTTACTTCAGACACCAGCTCAATACCTGCACAAAACATGGAGTGGCGTTTATATTCAGTATTACAGCACTAAATAAAAATAAAATCAGAGGTTCACTCTATGTGGCAAATAGAAACGCTGCTGACCCCATTCGTTGTCTTCATGTACGATCTCTTCCTCCTCCTCCTGCACCACTTCCACCTTGGGCCGCTCTGCTTCTTTCTTCTAAACAGAAATGTTACACAGGTCTAAACTAGGTTTTCCCAACTGGTATAGCAATTTGAAGGTTAATCTCAGCTGTTAATCAAATTCAAGTTCACATTTACTTTCTACTGTTGCATAAAAATCCCCCCTCCCAACAAACATAGAAAACTGCTAACTTTATACTCCTCCTGTTGCCGCTGACAGTGGCGGTCATTACACTGCGGGTTTGCCTTCATGGCCATTGTGGGGAAAAAGTCCTGCATGGCGTTGTATCCCAAATAATAGCTGACTGTCCCAAATTTCAACAGATACCTGGAGAACAAAACATGTTTCACTGTGAATCTCCTAAAATCCTGAGGTTTTCAATATGTACAGCCAACTATTTTTCAAGGTTTCATGCCAGCAAGAGGAATTGATGATGACCGAGACGTACTTGAGGACGTTTTGCACCAGAAGTCCTGCAACCACACCCATTGTAGTTGGCAGGCTGGCAGCACACACACCCTCCCGCTTCAGGGTTTTCTCATCGATGTTGGCGGCTACCACCAGTGGAGGGGCGCACTGAGGAACAGATAGAACACAGTCTCTATATAAGGTTGGTAAAAAAAAAAAACAATGATATAAGGGAGGAGAATAAGCTTTAGTTTGTGCGTGTCCACGTACAGCAAAGCAGGCTGTCTCCCCAGGAATGATGAGCTGGATGTGTCCTGATACGGCGTTTTCACTCACTCCAGACTCCATCCAGATCTGGCCCAGTTCATTACAGGCCTGCAAAACCAAAAACAGTGACATGTTACAACCTGGAGAGAAAGAAACCCGTCGGCCTGCTTCCTGCTCACAGTGAGGTACGGTACTGACTGTATTAATGGCCATCCTGGCTTCAAAGTTATCCACGCAGCTCAGAACTAAATCCACAGGTTTTCCTTCTTCCAACCCTCCATGGCTGAAAACAAAACAAATAAAAAAAACAGAGTTATGTTTACAAAAAGATCTCCATAGGGGCAAAGCTGGAAAGTTGTACTGCTAACCTGATGCGATCCATGAAATGTGTGAAATTAGCTAGTGTGGTGATGTTGTAGTTATGAGTCTCAAAAGCCACATCTGGATTAATGTTTCTGTTGGGAAAAAGATGCATCAAATAAAGATAAATGGCTGGGATACATTTTATGGCGTCCCTCTGCTGACAACACGTTACCTAAGTGTGTGTTCTGCTGCTTCCACCTTACTGAGGCCTGCCTGGTGAGGCTGGAAGAACAGTCTGTTCATGTTGGCCAGCTCTACTTTATCGTAGTCAAAGAGCAACAGCTGTAAAGCCAAAAGAGGGGGGAGAAGCGGTGAGACTGTATGAGGGCACCGAACACATAGGAGGAAAATGAACAAGTATTTGTCACAAAGAGGTAGAAACAAGGAGGTTTCTATTACCTTACCAATGCCACATCTAGTGAGCATTTCAGCGGTCACGCTGCCAACGCCTCCAACACCAACAACAGCTACTGAAAATGTCCGGATTTTCTGTCAACAGAATCCAAAATTTGTATGAGGCTTTGGTACGCTTTCCATTTTTAAAAATATTCAACAACAAACCTAACAGGTCCTTGGTGCATGCATGTTTTATTTACTGACAAGATAAATCTAAAGTTTAGGTGTTGCATTATGAAGATAAAGGATGAGAATCAGAAAAGTGTAAGAAACATTTTATCCTTTTAGATTCCCAGATACTTTAACTTTTTAAATTTTATGTAAAGTTAAAAAGGAGAAAATTACTAACATTTATAAACTGCAGCTAAAACTTACTAATGAAGATAAAAGGAGAAAGACCCCTTGGATTTTTTTTCTCACACTTTGTGACGTCACATTAGCTATGGGGGGACGGGGGACAGAGAAGCTGCTTTAAGTTTTAGGATAAATAGAGCTGAATTCAGGGCAAACTTGAACTTGGATCAAAGCATATTGATATTATGAAAATGCTCCAGGCAAGTAAACATTCATAATGATGGAGAATCTGTGGTTCAGACAGTCGGCACAATCTTACCGGGCTGGAGCTATTTCTGCAAATAAATTAGTTGTAACGTGACAAAAATATAAAGGTTCAAGAGGTCTAGTAACTATACTTAAACAAGGCTCTGTTTCTCTTTGTTAATGTTGCAATGAATTATACAACATGTATGATCAATTATTGAATTATGAGTTACATGAGTCACAATATGCGTGTTAATTCAGGTTTAATAAGTAATATCAGTTCTCCCTCCTAGTTTTAATCGTTTTTATCTTTAGCTAACGTGACCTAAATAGCAGAGAACAGAAAGTACAAAAAGAAGAAGAAATGAACTTTCAGTAAAAGCCCTACCTCATAATCATCCACGATGCCCATTCTTTTTAAAGCCATAAGGCGGCTGGAAAACAGCAGAGGTTAGAATGTGTTTATGAAATACAGCACAGCTATAGTCAGACCCGATGAGTCACAAGGCGGCACCTCTGCGTAGAACTACAAATGATAATAATCTGAAAATATAATATCAGAAGAGTCACCTGTATGGGTTAGAATCCACTACCTCAGCGCTCATCTTCTCAATCTTGGGTCTGTTGTGAGCATCCTCCGCAGCACTCTGCTTTTGCTTACACTTTATCAGTTCATTTTCAAGCTCTCTCACCCTCAGCTTCAGCTCCTCCACCGTCGCCATTGATTCAATCAAATCAAATCCCGTTTAAAAATGCAGCTGTAATGGAAGCAAACGAGCTCAAACAGACGGAGTGTAAACAAGCTCGAAACAGAATCACAACGGTGAGAAAAAGTACACGTCTTCTTTTCTTGAATCAGCTGTCAGAGTGCGTGCGACCGTAAACTGTGTCCGTGTAGAAAGCGAGTACGCCGTCTTTCTATTGTTCCTACAATACTGGGAGTTTCGATCCTTAAGTCTAATGTAAACATTTCCAACACACATCAGTTTATTTACTAAAATAGCACAAGATCTATTTTTGAAACTTAGGTTAATGCGATATTTGTCGCCAGCAGTGAAACGTTTATACTCCTGAAGTTCGTATAAGATTCGTAGCTTCCGCGTGCACATTGTGAATTTTACGCAGCTATTTCCTATCTGCTGCAATAATATAAAATGTTTAAAAAGATTTTTTTAAAAACCTTAATTACATATTATATGTTGTGAATGTAAATGGGTCTTATTTTTTGTAAATGTCTAAAATAGCCTACTCGAACATTTATCACAAAAACGTTGTTCATTTTAATGATTTAATTTGTATTCCAAACACTCTGAATACTTTGAATTATAAAAAATGTAATACATACTTCTAAAATATATTTTCAACATTACACATATTAAACAATACCGATTTAAAATATTTATTGATATTAATTTCAAAAATATTTACACTCAGGGAAGTTTCTGCTTTTCAGTCATATGCAGACCATTGAAACCTGTATTTAAATTGTCTGCATTCAAAGTACACAAAAAATGTGTAGCAAAAATAGATATTAATAACATAGCCTAATTTCTTTCTCAATTCTTAAAATCTAAAAACATTTCATAATAAAATAAACTGGCAATTCCAATGCCTACATTTTTATTTTATTTGATAACTGGTTTAGACATTAAATTTGTGGTATAGATAGTTTGATTTATTCCAGATTTGATCAGTCTATGCGTTTAGACTTTCAATAAAAAGTCAAAAGGTCCAGGCTGTGAAATAGCCCTTAAAAGCAGTGAAATGGCACCTCTGAATAAGAAGCTAACTTCAGTGCCGTGGAACGTTTACAACGCCACTCATGACCTCCAGTTTAGCTCTGTGGTGTAGATGATTAACCTTAAAAAGTTGAATCATGGAAGAGCAAACAACACCGGTGCGAGCACAACACAAGTTTAATGTTGGCAGCCTTCAGAGATACCTGAGTGGGAAGTCACTCGTGTCAAACAACGACACCCTGACCGTAAGACAGTACAGGTAAAATAAATCGTCACAGCTGAATTGCTTCTCTGATTCTTTTCCTTCTGTCTTAAGCTCTTCTGATAACAAAACTAACGACACCCTGCTGTTATCTGTGCAGCGCTGGCCAGTCTAACCCAACCTTCTTGATCAAGACAACTTCAAGCAGTTATGTTCTCAGGAAGAAGCCCCCCGGTGAGCTGCTGCCCGGGGCTCACAAGGTGAGCGTTCAGGCACGCGTCCTAAATGACATTGGCAACAAACTTTTAAATTCCATTAAAATGAGAAAAAAAACCCCAAAAACATACACACACGTCTGGATGAAGTTCTTCCCTTTATCCAGCAGGGGGCAGCAACACAAGCCTTTTTAGCTATAAATTACTAGAACAAGATAACTTATTGATTCAGCTACTTAATTTTACTATTGATTGAATGTTTTATGCACAGTTTTTAATTTTTTTTAAAGTAAGATGTCAGTTATTTTATATCTGTATACAAGTTCATAGACTTTATACGAAAAGGTTTTATGTGTGTATTTTGTTTTTCAAATAATCTGATTGTAATTTAGTGATTTTTAGAAGAAACGTGTATCTATTGAGAAATGGAAATTATTTGTTCCTGTCTCAGGAGATATTTTTCAAGTCATGGAGAGATTACTGTCTGACAGCCATCCATTTACTGGCAAAGATTGTAGCATCAATTAGTGGTTCTGGCAGATTTTTATCTAAATTGCCATCAGCCAAGATGCACCTACATCACGGGGACAGCCCAAATGTGGCCTGAGAGATCAATCCTGCATGATACCTTCAGTGTTTATGCATTTAGTGGAGCACATCTGTGATCTGACAACCTGCAGGTGGACAGAGAGTACCGAGTGCAGAGGGCCCTTTTCTCTGCTGGTTTCCCCGTCCCTCAGCCCCTTTTGTACTGCACAGACGTGGAAGTAATAGGAACAGAGTTCTACCTGATGGAACATGTGAAGGTAAGAGTTTACTGTACTATCTAAGAAATTACCAATACTGTTTTTATTTGTAAAACACTTTAACATAAACAATGCTTCACAAAGTGCCAAACAGATTACAACTAAAAGGAGACAGACGGATCAAAGACGTTTATAAAAAAAATGAGGTGAAATTAAATAAAAGAAAATAGCCAATCTATCAGGAATTGTAAAACACACTTCCAAATAATTAGTTTGAAAAAAAAACTGTTTGATACAGTCACTTTAGAAGATATTTTTACCTGAACTTACACATTTTGTATTTTTTTTTTAATATATGTCAAACCACCACAAAATAGTGCACAGTTGTAAGGTGGAAGGAAAGTTTCACTCCATTTTCAAAATGTTTTACTAATGATAATCTGAAAAGTGTGGCATGTACTAGTATTCATCATTCTTTTTCCCAATATAGCTCCCATGTGATGTGAAATATCTTGGTTCACTCTGTCACTAACGGCCATGTTGGTAGGCAGAATCGCTTTAAAACAGGAAGATAGAGTATCCCAAAAATGAATTATTAAATATTAAAGAGCACCATCTTAACATATTTTAGTTAAATAAGTTCAATAAAAAAATAGACAACCAAAAAAATTACTAAAGAGTGAAATATTATTCAGTAAGAAGGCCAATTAGGTACTGGGTAATTTATCAAACATCTGGTTTAACATTTGAAAAAGTGTAATCAGGCAAAACAAAAACAAAGTTACTTGCAAAATCTGGTATCTTAAAGAGTAAAATAAAAAAATATGCATACGTATCGCTACATAAATTAAAAATAACAATTTCAACTTTTTAAACTTCCAATTTATTAAACCAATACTTGCAGTACTATATATATATATATAACCTATATATTGACATATATATATATATATCTGCTATTCAATTACGCACATTAAATTTAATGTCATCCTGCTCTTTAGCTATAGGTTTAAATTTGTTTTATTGATGGATTCTAACTCCCAGCAAAAGCAACTTTAATTATTCTGTAAGCACTTACCTTAATGTTTGCAGAGGGATTCATAGATGATATGAAAACCAGATTTCAGTTCTGGATCTGATTCACCCTAAAGGTGCTTAATAAGGGATCAAGTTTCTCCACACCAGCTGCAGCCATGGAAGTGAACGGTCAACCTGAATCTATTGAAATGATAAAGAGAACCAAGACTACTGGCAAATATGTGTTTGTTAGAAAAGTCTCAAATATATCCAATGAATTGGAGTTCAGTGCTGAAAATTAGAGAGTCTGGCTTGAAAACTTTGACCTCAAGTGTCTCCCATAAGAAACTGCTGTTCCGCTGTTTCTTGTATTCCGATAAAACACTTATTGCCCGTCTATGTAGATATAGACGTAGAGACTCAGTTCTGTGTTTTCCTACCAAGATGGCTGTTTAATGACATGGGTCACTCCTGTGTTCAGATGCATGGGGACTAATGTTTACCCCCATCAGAAGCTGCCTAATGAGCAAATTGAGTCCATTTGTGTTCAACCTCCTGCCAGTTAAAATGCGGCTCCTCCCGGACAGTGAACATTTGACCTAGTGCTTCCTATCACCAGGCCTGCCACTATAACATTTTCTAGACAGTAAATAGTCCCAGAAATGATTGGAAAAAAACAGTAATGTCAGACGGTTTAAATCCAAATGTTCTCCCACTGTCGCCGACCCGTTTTGATTTGGAAACGGTGCCATCTCTGTTTTTTTTTTTTACCAAATCTCAGCGAGCACTTCTATGGTTTTGCTGCTCCTCAGTCCTGCCTGGTTCACATGGCGATGGTGTTGATTCTTGCTCCTTCCCTTCTCTGAGGCGCAGACTGTCAGGGTGGCTGTGAGGAGATGATCCTGCTGATGATGTCCAACGTGTTGGATTATCTTGGCCTGATATCGTAGTGTTTGTAGCCAATCAAAAGTCAGTTCTTAAGGGGAATAAAAACACCAACTCACCGTTCTAGAGCACCTGCTTGCACTGTCTCTCCGCTCCTTTAAACAACTCATTTTCTTGTTGTAAAGTTTCTTTCTTCTGTTAAAGTTAGTCCAGAAAGCATCTTCATTTCTTCCACTCGGTTGGCCGCGTTGATTTATTTTAAAACTACGTTTCGTGTCGACATGTTTGCTGAGATGTCCCTTCTGACTGAACTTTTCTGAATGAAATCTGTCCATGTGGGGTTTGATGTGCTTCCATTGTGGCTGTAGAACCAAACGGCTTTTATTCTCTTAGTTTCAATCGCCATGTGAGGGGTCTCTAAGGTTTAGAACATTTAAAAATCTTTCCATGTGAACCAGGCTTCTTGCTACAGTTGCTACGCTAAGGAAACAATAGGGCAGGGGGTAAGAGAAACCTTATGTCATGCAGAATCATTAGCAGAATAGCATGAAAACATACATTTTTGAGCTCATTTAAATTGATTATGCCATTCAAATTTGTATGTGATTAATTGATTTATTGTTTATTGTGACAGACCTACTTGGAACATGCATTAACAAAAAGAGAACTGAGCAAGTAAAACCCTACTAAGACATGGCTTACAGGCCTCTGGTAACTTTGGAGGAGCTGCAGAGATGCACAAAACAAGTTGGAGATAAAATGTTTTTTTTTTTTTATGAACTAGTTAATTTGCCTGCCAGAAAATCTATCTTTTATTGTTTACAAGAAGTCATAAGATGACCTGAAACATGTGAGAGAAGTTTCCCTGGTTCAAAGAGATCTAAATATGAAATTAGAGCGACAAGGCAAAAACCCTGGGGGGGTGGGAAACCTTTATCCTCTGCATAGCCTGTCTCTGTTACTGTTTTTTCTGTTTCTCTTTTTCAGCAGGTACAGAGAGACTGTTTGTCTTAAATTGGATTCAGTTAAATGTAGCAGCTCTGAAA
>JAUZNJ010072078.1:0-25507 GCA_034780135.1 Jordanella pulchra | reverse complement strand
AGAATATTACTTAAGGCTAATACAAAAAAGGGATTTTTAGAAATGTTGGCCAACTGAAAAGTATGAAAATGAAAAATTTGAGCATGTACAATACTCAATACTTGCAGTTTTATTTAAAACACACATATGTAAACTACTATCTATGCAGATATTAAGTGTTCTAATGGTGCAGATTTAATACTATGAGGTTCAGAATATATCACAACCATGAGTGCATGTTTCTTTTTTGTTCTTGTGGTTTTTTTTTTTTATGTGCTTACAGATTCTCTCTTACTCGCGTGTGGACCTGTTTCTGTGCACTCATGTCAACGTTGCCACTTCAAAGATGTTACATACTGGACAAAACAAATTGTTAAATTGGCTTCTTTGCAGGAAATCCCCCCTCTCTTCTTCCAAATAGCATAGCAATTTCAGACGAACTGCTTCTCTTCGAAGTTGAATAGCAAAGTCCTCATTAAATATAACATGATCTGGATGAATACTGGATTCTGATTGGCTGTAGGGTTTCCTTTAAAAGGGTTTATAGGACACCTACAAAAACATCTGGTCAAATAGCCTGATAGTTTGAGCTAGCTCAAACATTAGCTGGAAACAGGAAAACAGTTTATGCTTGGCAATGTGTCACAAGTAGGTTTAATTTTTTTAGTTCTGTTTTCAATGTGAACCCCGGGGGTCTGTAGTAGGTGCAAATATTTCCCACACAATTTTGCTTGTCCAGCCAACCAAGAGACCAGAGGGCCACACGTATGCAGACTACGAGTTACTAGTCTGCATGTATGGAAGGTGTTAGTATGAGGAGTATCTGAAGAGGATGAACCAAAACAATCCATCCATTACTTATGACATAAGTCCGCTGTTCAACTTCATTGAGGACCTAACAGATCTGAGCTGTCTTGTGTACAGAGCCGACACACAGACATACCAAAGACTGGATTAAAGAAAAGATGTATGTCCTATTGAGGCGCCAGGCTCAGCAAGCGGCACAGTAAATGTATGTCTGGCATGATGATCTTCTAAATGCACCTGAAAGGATTTAAAACTTTATGTGCAAGGGAAGAGTTTCTTATGAAATTGTGTATACAGTGGGAAAAGTGGTAAGATGAAAAAACTATGAGGCTTTTTTATTTTCTTTTGAGAAATGTTTTACTATGGTTAAATTGTTTTTTTGGATTTACTGCTTCAAATGCAGCCGATTCTTTTTTTTCTAATTAATGAAGTGAAAAATTCATAAGATTATTCTTTGTTATTTTAATTTTTACTTTTATTTCCATAAAACGTAATTTTGTTTGGAAATTGTTTTTGAAAGTTTTATGTATGTCAGAACTTTTAACTCTTGTGTTTTTTTAAGTCAAACAAAATAAACTTTAGTTTACTAAAAAAAGAAAAGTAACCAATCACAAGTCTAAGTCTACTTTAGAAAAATCCTTTGCTTAGGAATAATAAAATAGAAATCTTTCAGCAGTGTTCATGTTTCCGCTGTCAAAATGTATTCATATTATAATAGCTATGCTCTAATGAATGGACGAATGACCAGAAAAAAAGATCCTAATATCCTTTAGAATTCTCTGAATTAAAGCAAACATCTATTTGTAATGAAATGAAAGAAATAAAAAATCAACAACAATTCAGATGATACACATAGATACTTATAAGATAAACACACAGCTGATGACACTTTAGGTTAAAAATAATCAGCTTTCATTATGACACTTGTCCCTTGCTAAGGCTTAAGAAAAAACAAGAAACAGGACATAAAGTTTACAAATTGAGCTGGAAAGCAATTTTAAACTTGAACTCAAAGATTTGAGGACATTTCACTGGCAAAAAAGTTAATAGTTGAAAGCATCACATTGAGTGTTTGGAAATCCTTGTGAGCGTCTGGCTGTTCTCAAACAAACTGTGCTGTTTTGTGATAAGGCAGCTCCTTTTAGGCCAGGGACCCTGATAAACTCTTTAGGCATAACAATTCTTATCTCCTGAAGGCCAGTTTGTGGCCCTCGGTGAAAGGATGCCCCTGAAGGTCTCCATAGTTGCTTTAAAACTAAGAGACTGCATTTAAACCCCATTCGAAAGGGAATCCCCTTGATTTTAAGTTCAGTTGATTAAACTTTTGATCATTCAGAGAAGTGACATTTCAATCCCTCTAAATGCAAATGCAGGTGATAAAAAATAAAACTACCAACTTATATAAAAATAGCTTCAGATTGAGGGGCTTCAAGTGGATCAATAAACTATATTGCTAACAAAAGCAGTATTAATTAGCAAAAAAAAAATAGAGTGAACATAAAAAGATCAAAATCACCAGAGAGTCACTTTCTGATCCTGAATTAGATTAAATTCTTCATTCAAACAACTGATTTAAGAATGTTTCTATGATAATAGTATAAAACTGTGATGAAACAATTTAAGGTTTGGAGCATGTAGATCTCTGGAGGTACTTGATAAGTTTTTCCTCTTTTGCCTCTGAAACAGGAACTGGTAACAGAGAGTCAGTGACTTTCATGACTGAAACATGTTATTAATAGATCAACCATGACCAGATTTTAAAAAAGCTTGCAAGTGTTTTGTGGAAGCAACAAATCAAGATCAGTGGAGGAAATCATTATGAAGTATGGAATAAAAAATTAAATAAATTTTATCCAAAAAGACATTTATAATGGAAGGATGATGGAAATGGTTCATTGCCCTTGAACCTAATATCCTTTTATGTGATATAAAAATGCAAAATAATAAGCTCATGTGAAGTGGAAAAAAGAGGATGTATGGTATTAATAAGTTTTACAAAAAGCTGAAAAGTGGGACGATGCATCCGAACCCTTTAATGTAACGAGTAAAAACCTGAGACAAAAACAGCTTGCAAGGTACCTGCATCTCATTTCAATGATTTCATGTTACAGATGTTTTTTTCATTTTTTTTAAGCTTAGTATCAGTGTTTTTGATTCTTCGTTGGTTTGTTAAGATGCATATAGAATAATATATGAATGAGAAAGACTTCAGAGTTTGCAGACAGATTAACATTCCTTTATTAAATCAAGTGGCTCACTAAACTATTTTCGGTAATTATGGAGCTGAACTGCTGAGGTAACATGTTTTAGCTTTTTGACAAAAATTTTATGTTTACATTGCAGTACTTTAAGAAAAAGAGCACATGCGCCAGACA
This sequence comes from Jordanella pulchra, assembly GCA_034780135.1. NCBI lineage: Eukaryota > Metazoa > Chordata > Actinopteri > Cyprinodontiformes > Cyprinodontidae > Jordanella > Jordanella pulchra. The sequence continues at coordinate 22,346 of JAUZNJ010072078.1, read as the reverse complement.
TGTCCTGAATGCTGTCACTGATTGACTTGCAGCGGTTTCAGAGTTAATATTATAGGTTTATCTGGCAAGAGAATCAACTCAAACGTACTCTGCACTTCCACATTGCGTTGCTTCTCAATTCGGAAGTTTTCCAGCATCTGCAAATGAGAAAGAAAATACAAAGCACCTCATTAATCCTGTGCTGCACAATGTAGGAAATCTTTTTTTTTTCACTTTATGCCTCACATGGATAAGGAAGATCTGCATCTCTGTCTCAGCTATCCTGCGTCCCAGACACTGACGGGGGCCGAAACCAAATCCCAGGCTTTTAAAGTACTGCGTCTCCGTCCTCAGCCAGCGAGACGGCTGGTACTGCTCCGGACGGAAAAACACCTTGGGGTCTCGACCCATTGCATAAAGTCCTAACTGGACCAAAGTCTAAAAACAACTACACATTAATAAAACTGAATTGGTGCAATGAAAAATCTGTATAGTATATAGATGCCTCTTACCCCAGCTGGGATGTGGTAGTTTTGAATAATAATGTCTTCAGCAATATATCTTTGCAAGCTCACTGCAACTGGATGCAACCTGAACAGTTATTGCAAAATAATTTTAGAGAGAGGATCATTATATATTATTTAAATCAAAAAATAAAGTTAAAGACATTTCAGTAGTTTTGTTTTGTCGTCCAAAATAAAGTCAGTTTATGTTAAATGTTGAGACAGTAAAAAGGGATTATTTTTTTATCAGCAAAAGCAAAAAAAAATTCAGAGGGGTTCAAGAAAAATGCAAACCTTATGGTTTTTAGTGGGGTTATTTTTACCTGAGTGTTTCTTTAAGAGCCCCTTTGACCAAAGGAATCCTCTTCAGCAGTTCCAACATGTCGCCCTGGCTCTCAGTCCGAGCTGCAGCCACCTCTGCCCTCAGCTCCTCCTGGAGATTTGGGTGTCTGGCTAATTCATACAGCGTCCACAGGAGTGTTATAGAAGTCTGGGAAATAAAAGACAATCTTAAACTGTGATAGAAAAACAACCAGAAAGACATTCTCAGACATTTTTTGTTGTTGTTTTACAGTGTCTACTCCTCCGGCCATTAGCTCAGTCACACTGGCCTTAATGTCTTCAATGGACAGTTTGTCCAACAGGAGCAGGCTGGCTAAGACTCCTGGGTATTCCTTGGATGCTCCTGTTTCCTGACGCAGCTGCCTGTAGATGTTCTGGATGCAGCGATCAGCTGATGTGTCAACATTACATAAATACATGAAACACGACACAACAAAATAAAAGCTGTAACTGAAATTGCAATAAATATGCATGATGTGTCACCTTGGTTAAATATTCCATCCCAAGCCTCCACATGGTCACGCCACACCTTTGCTCCGATGGTCCTCAGCAGAGCAGGAGGTATATACAGCATGGGAGAAGTTGTCTTGAACATGAGTGTGATGCAGTCTATAAAGCGCTGAGCTTCAGGGTCGATGTAATCCAGCATCAGGCCCAGACGCTCTCCATACAGAACTGAGCTCACCGCTGTGTAAGACGGGAGAGTAAGCATGAAATGAAAACATTCTGACGGAAAACGGGACAAAATCAGAAGCAGTCTTACACTCCAGGGCATATTTAAAAAGTTCTTGAGACAGGTCAGTGGTCCATTTGTTCTGCCCGCTTCGTTTGATTTTTTTGTGAACTCTGGCCACAAAATCCTGGCCCACTTCATCCAGCAGTGGGACAAAGTTTTCCAGCATCTTAAGGGAAATCACCTCCTTGTTAAGAATCACTCGGTTGGATCTCCAGTCTTCTCCATTCCTATGAAATTAAGATGTTGAATTGAGTTTAGAGCATTTTAGAAAACAAGAAATAACCTTTCCAGTATAGGAATAGGGGTACCTACTTTAGCAGAACTCCATATTTGCGGTTCCTATAGTCCCTGTATGACGTCCATGCTTCCACCTTCAGCCGTTTAGGATAATGACCCTCTGCTTTGAAGAGAATTGCAGCGTCCTCGGGTTTGATGATATTAACACTTTCATAATAGCCTATTTTCTCCCTGTAATACAAAAAAACAAGAGAAAACAATGATAAAAATGCAGCTGCGTAGTTTCAGATTTCATAACTTTGTTGCAAAAGTCTGAAACACTTTTAATCTTCAGTATCTCTGATGATATTTATTTCCCCCTAAAGATGACTGTAATATGCATATAAACACTTCACCTGTAAATGGGTCCGTATGTGTTGAAGTTATGCAGCATGAGACGGTGAAGGTTTCTAAAGCCATCCAGTTTCCAAAAGTTGTACAGGTTTACCACCCCATTCTTCCAGAGCCCAGGAATCTCATCGAACGGCCGAACGATACAGCTTCCCTCCTGATAAGCCTGCCGGATCACCGGCATGCTGCTGCTGCAGCGTATGCCAGAGGCCACCTGCTCCTCCATCCAGAACAGGGGCAGTGTCACAGGGCTCCGCCACATACTCAACCAAGCCATCACAGCGACAACAAAAAAAACACTCACTTGGTTTACTCTCAACAGCTACTTTAGCTGTTTTCCTGATCCTTTCTAAAGAAGGCTGCAGGAGGCTGGTCTACAAAGTCAGCCCCCCTTTTTTGAAATGATCAAGGCTCTCCTGCACTAAATAACAGACTGCACCAACAGCACAGTGTGTCAAAGAATGACACTGAGCAGCTGCATCAAAATATTTTATCTGCACTCGTTCAACTTAAAAGGGACTACTATAATAACTGATTGCACATTAGGAAATCAATAATTTATTCATTTTGTAGAAGAAATAAAAACAAATCAGAAACACAATTCTTGTTTTTCATTATTTTTAATCACAATACACATTAAACACTTATAATTTAACTAAGCGATAAAACTAACAGTGAGAGCTAATTTTTAAGCTGCTTGATGAGCTCTTCCAGCTTCATGGCTGTCCTGATGTCTCCCTGCACCTTGAGCCGGCCGCTGCTGTACGCGGCGAACGCCTGCAGCCTCCCCTGGAACATGTCCATGAGGTCGCAGTCGCTCATGCTCATAGTCACATCAGGCTGTCGGCACATGGACCCTGATCCAGCTGCACCGCTGCCTGCAACACACACAAAAAACACTCACTTAGAGCAGAGCCTTTACTTAGAAATGTGATGAACTGAAACCAGGATCTAATTTGAAAGAATTGAATTTAAATCAGTCTATAATATCGGATTGAACCGGTTACATATTTGTGTTTAGATGGTATTTTATTTGTTATTGAGCTCCATATAATTATACTACATTAAACTCAGTTGGATAACTAACAGTCTGTCTTTTTTTTAATATGTCACTTTTATTCACTTTAATTAGTTGTGTTGCCTCTATGCCACTGCCATGTACATTTTTTTTTCTTTTGTTCCTCATGACAGCACTTTGAATTGTCTTGCCAATGAAATGTGCTAAATTATAAAACTTGACTAATCTAGATTAGTCTCTGCTCAGTCAAAGAGGAAATGTGGGATATATTTAGGCTGCTTGCACATAGTGAAAACCTTTAATTCTGCATTTTAAGAACCAGATATCTGGGGTGAAACATGACAAATACAAAAGGAACAGGCTTCAATCGGAGGCCATTGGACTTACGCTCAGTTTTTCTGAAAACATTTCAAACTCTATCCAAGAGCAATAATGAATGCCTTCAGCTAGAACATACTGTGGTTGGAGCGTTGAAGGCTCATCTTCCTAAGTATTTTACACGTCAAATTCCAACCAGACAAAGCTGAAATGTATTCAGAAGGTAGTAGGGTAGCAACACCGAATGGACTAAGTTTTATATTTAGTTCTAGGATTTGACAACACCATTCCTCACCTTGACTTAAATCCAGGTAGTAGTGCTGCTGCTGTCCGTCTGCAGAGCTGATCTCAAACTGGAAACAAGCTCCAACCTGTTGGACCAAAGTCTCAGAGAGGAGCATTTGGACCCCAGTGAGCAACTCCTCAACAGAACCTGCTGTGGCCATGGCAGCCTCCTGCTTACCACTGAGCTCATTTGTGAGAGTTATGCTGTCTCCTGAAAAGAAGGAGCTTGTCAGTATTTCATCTACAATGATTTTGCTGATATATGCAGCACAAAAAATATCTCTGAATGTGAATTACTGTGAATTACCACTGTGGCTAAGAAAGTGCATGGCCAGCTGCTGAAGGGAGCCAGTGAGGCCTTCAAGTCCAGGTGCAGAAGGTGGGGAGAGGTGAGCAGTCTGGCCTTCCTCTGGGGGTTTCAGTAGAGCACCGAAGGTTATTTCTACCCGATCCACCTCCAGCCCCCATGGATGAGTCATCTCATTTATGTCCATCTATAGAAAAGAGAGAAACATTTTAGAGCAGGTTCAGCTAATTCCGCACTTCCAAGACTATATAAATAAAAGACATCACACTTCCACACAACATTAGCTAACATATAAATCCGTATGTTTTGATAAAACTATGTTTGCCTCTTTAAAAATTTGAGTTGTTGTTGAATTTGGCAATATTTGGAAAACTGATCATCTCTTTTTTTTCCAAATCATTAATTAATCAATTAGTCAGTTTATTTAAAGAGCTGATTTCAACTTTACTTGAATTATCCAGGCCCAATTACTGTTTAATAGGCACAAAAGGGGAATTATTTAAATGGAAATGCTCACACAACATGAATAAGGTTAAAGTTGTCTAAGAAATACATTATTGGATCTAAAAAAAAATTAATTCCAAAAATAAGAAACACAGTCATTGGTTTTCGTTAGTCTTGTATTATTGAAACCAAAATAATAATAATAATTGTCCTCTGCTTTTCTGTGTACACTATTAATCATTCATGAATAAAATGTCAAAATAAAAAGCTAATATACCAGAGAAACATAACAAACAGCACCAGTTTGAATTTACCCCAAGATATTCCTCTAATTTCAGCCTCTCAGTCTGAATTTCTCTGGCAGTCTTCTTGGAAAGGCTGTGGGTCAAAACATTCTGCGCCGTCATCCTGGTGGAGGCATTCAGGTCCTGGACCGACACCACTGACATAACTGGGTTCCAGATCCTGAACTGGATGTCCGCTCCCACCAACAACGTGCTACCATCCAGAGTAACCACCTACAGGGGGAAAGTAACATTTTATATCTGTAAGTGGCAGCTGAGTTTATTTGAAGTCAATTTCTAATTCTAAATGTTCTAATTATAAACCAAGTGTTTTACTAAATACTTTCTGTAATCAGTGTAATACTCATAACATCAGATTTTCTAAGATGTGTAATGCAAGCAAAATGGCAGCCAAAGGAAAGATTAGCTTTTATGGCAACCTCATGTTGAATATAATAACTATAATAATGGCATTAGAAGAAGTGGGTAAAATGTCTCATTATTGTATTTTATTTATCATCTATTATAGAAGCAGCTTATAACTTAGCATTTTGACAAAGCTTATAGTTACAGCGGTCCAGGTTATCCTGAACTATCTCTATATGCTGCTATCGGATTAGACTGATGGTAGGACACAGGGACTTCCTTTCATCATTCTGCTTCTTTCTATCTCTATTCTCCAATTCTGCAATGTTTTTTTAGTTCAGCTTCTAACTGTAGGTTCTATATACCCTTTTCTTGTTGAAGCAGCTTCATCTGGCCTTTTCCTATTTGGCTGTGACACAATTCTGGAGAGAAAAATCAGCTGGGGTACTTCTATTAACACCTGCAGTTATAGATGATAGAATGGAGCCGATTTTCTTAGTGTAGTCCTGTTTCTTTACTAGACATATATGTATGGCCTCAGCTTTTACTGCGAAAAAACATATGTGCTCTCTTTCATCCCTTTTACATTAGGTCTGGCTCAGAGCTTATCTGCTTGAATGTTTTTTTCTTGGGCAAAGCCCCCTGTAACGCTAGTTTACAGTTACCTTTTCTAACATAGAAAGTATTTATAGATCAGTGCTTCTATGTTCCTTTTGTATGTCTGTTTCTCACTCCTTGAACTCCCATTTGGACTCAGAAGACACTCTGCTGGAGGTTCATTCCTGTTAAAAGGGTTTTTTTTCTCTCGACTGTTGCTGCATTGGTGTTTGGTGGGAGGGATTCCTGAGGAATCACCAACAAAATGCAAGCAAATATTGTCATCACAAGCTCATCCAGGAGGAGTGCGCCCAGCAAGTCAATAACTAGATGTAATCAGCTGGTTTTCCTTAAATATAAACTTTTTAACCAATCTGACTGTATTATCAGGTTGAATTGACTGTGTAAGGTGTCTTGAGGTGACCTGTGTTGTGAATTAGCATCGAATAGAATTGAATCCAGCTACTCTTTTACATCTGTGATTATTTTCTGATTAGGTATACCTGGCATGGAGGGATGTTAAAGGCTCGGGTTCTCAGGTCCACTCTCTGCCACTGATCAATGAGGGGCAGCACCAGCACAATCCCAGGGCCTTTTGGAGGACAAACCCGACCCAGGCGGAACACAACTATCCTCTGGTAGTTCGGAACAGTCTGTTTGTAAAAAGTATCTCATGGTGATCAGATTTAACTGATATAAACTGGGTTGAGATGATAATGATTGGTGGTAAAAGGTCATTTTACCCTACCTTTAAAACAAACCATCCTGTCACTGGGAATGTGATGAAGGTAAAGATGTAAACAAGGAAGATCACAATCAGGTTGCAGAGCCAGGACAGACATCCCTGAGAAGCATCTTAAAGACAAACATCATCAGAAAGTCTTCACACTGTAATAACAATTGCATAGTTCACCATCGTTATCATCATACTTTAGAAAATCGCACACATGACGGCGAAAGTTAGCTGATAACTAACCAGTGAAGTCGTTTGCAGATACATTTGGGATGTAATCAAACGAAAGTCCTTTGTGGTAGCTTGGTTTTGAAAAGCTGTGAGAGTCAACAAACAAACCAGGGGTCTTCTGGGAACTTGAGTCCCTCTGAGGAAGCAGCTGATACGGACTGCCGAACATCCCCCCGGTTTATTTCGCTTATTTCACCTTTAATGCAGCATGTTATACCAGAAGTTTCAGCTGGTTAGAAACTGAATGTCCGATAAGGACCAGCAGGCTTTAGCAGAATTAGCTTAGCACTTTAAAATGGCTTACTTCGTATCAGCTTCTCTTCCTGGAGTTAACGGCGGTACTGGATGTGCTGCTCACCACCGCCACCTAGTGTTCATGTCGCCAAATTTAAGTTTTAGCACCAAAGGAAACCGGATGATTAGTTTTTTCTATTTATTTTCAGAAAGAAAATAGTCATTTCAAGACCAATAAAATACGTAGATTATATTAAATATACTTGTTTGTTTTTTTATTACAATTGTTTACCCCAAACAAAATGTAACTTCTGATGGTAAAGTATTCTCCATTCCTTTTGATCTTTTCCACATTTCTTCTTGTGACAAAAGAAGTGATAAACTAACATAAGATAATGCATACATATGAAGTGGAAGGAAAATAATTCATATTTGATTTTTCAAATAGAAGCAAAGAAAATGTGGCAAGAATGTATCTTTAGCCTATCTAATGTCACTTTATTTAATCCTTTTGCTGCAAGGCTAGTATGTCTTTTTTGTAATGGAATAGATTCAGCCTGGGTTAAGAATATTTGTAAGCCTCAGTCAGGGCTCAAGCTATATATTCAGGACTGTTGTGCTTAGTGTTAGTCCCAAATCTGGTCTCAAAACTTTGCAGTCACTACCAACATTTCTCCCATGATTAGCCTGAATTAGCTCAATCCATCAGCCCATTAATTTCCCCATTGCTGCTGTGAAAATAATATCACCAGAGCATCATTTTTACACCAATAAAATGGCATGTGTAGGGTGACGTGTAGTTTTAACTTTCCTTCACCCACAGACCTTTACACATTAGCTGGAAATCTCAACTTAGACACTTATTTCTTTCTTCAACACATTTTCTGTGTCTTTTTGGCTTGCGCCAAACTGAAAACATTTCTTCTCGCTTTATTACAACAATTTTCCTCTATCTAGTCTATGATAAAGGCCATACTTTTAGAGTATATAAATTATTCTCACTGTTCAAATTCAAACATTTGGGGCTTAGGCTTAAAATATATTGATGTATACCTAAATGTGAAATAATCTGTGATGGATTGAGGACCTTTCCACCAAAGGGGTCTCATAAATAGAATTTATAAAAATTACCAGCACTATATTTGGAAGTACTGTATATGGGCCCGTACGCACAACGATGTTTCTTTTAGGCACAAAAAAAGCAGATTAATCGTTAAATACACATCAAGGTTTTTACACCTTGTCCATTTAAAAAAAGAGTATTTGTACAGGTTTATAAGTTTTTATTTCCTCAGTTATTGAAGTATACAAACAAACAGAACCCAGAGCTTTTGGTTCAACTTTGATATATATGCTTTAGATCAAAATTAAGTTATAGGTGGACCATGACATCATGTTTTCCAGTCGTTCAGTATGGGCCACCAATATAAGAGTATATTTAGGACTTAAAAAAAAGAAAACAAGCTTGCTAAATATAACACATATAACATTTACAATAAATTTTAAATGTTATTGCCATAAAAATAAACAAGAACTCTGACCCTTTCTCTGCAAGATTCCTGTAATAAGTCACTAAAGCAGCTACACACTCATGTTCAAAATCCTATCAGTTTAGAGCATCTTCTGTTAATGCTTGTTCAGTTTTTGAACATATCACACAACAGCTTCTCCATGGGTGTGTTGCCTATTGTGCTGTGGAAGAACAGCTGCTCGATTTTACTTGGACTCACAAAACGGAGAGACGGCAGCAGAAGTAAGAGCCTCCCAAACCTTGTGGAGCAAGAACAAAGATGGGTTTGTTTATTTATGAATTTATTTTTGAAAAAGAAATATATATTAAAAAAATCTTTTGAAAATTTTAGAATGTAGAGAAGCAGCTGTGTCACCTTGCAGCCTGGCAGGGGTACACCGACTGAACATGCTGACCCAATAACAAGTGAGACTGGTCCTGTAGATTTTCAACCTGTCCGGAGTCCTTGAGGCTGCGTGTCTCTATGCAAGGGAGACAAAAAGGAAACATCAGTTGAATAATCGTGTAACTGTAATACAAGGTAGATTGGTTTATTGTTATTTTTGGTTTTGTTTTTGTTTGTTTTTTTTTTACCTGGCTTGAACAAAACTATTGCTTTCAGACATGCAAATTCAGTAGGATCGACAACCAAAGTCTTAAACCGACTGAAAACATCTTCAAGAATCTGCAGCTCAGACGAAACAAGGTTGGTCTTAGCTTCATAAGTTGGAGAAAGTTCAGGAGACAGAATTGAACATCTATCCACTGGAAGCGACATCTGGATGGCACACAGAAGGAACATCTCACTCCAAGCTTCTTCCAGGAGAATTACCTGAAGATTTTACAAATATATATGATATTAAAATAGAACAATACTTTGTAAAAACCTACAGTATGTTAGACAGCCTCACCTGGTCTCGAAATGGCAGTTGAGCAAACACAGGCAAATTCTTTGCCCACTTTACAGACATGAAGAGAAGTCGAGCTGATGTCTCATAGAAGCTCTCTGAGGGGCTGGAGGTGTATGTGAGCCTGCTGCAGTCTGATGAAGAGCTGTCATTCTCTGCATCGTTTGTTGTCACATCAATATTTTCCTCATCTGTGCATTGTTAAAAAAAGAGAAATAAATGAAAAATGAATCAGCTGTTGCTAAAATTGAGATACTAAAAAATACCTCCCATAAGTGAGAACTTACCATCCTCTGGCTCCAGCTTGGTACAGGTCTCTGCTGTCAGTAAGCTGACCATAAAGCGGTGGGTATTTGGGTTGCTGCAGGGCTGTATAGATGCAGAACCAGTTGCAGACAATGTTACCAGAGGTCTAAACCTAACAGATGAATAGCAGTCAGAAGTGGCTAGCTCCTGTGTGGTAGCGAGGTTCTCCTTCTTGGCCTCCGCATTTATGGAGTCAAGACTGACATGTGCTGTGCTTCGAGGCTGACGCTCGTTCTGCACCGCTGCCAAAGGGAAAATGCAAAACATATTGCTTTAACAGAAGTTCAAAAACACAATGTGACTAACAGAGTAGAGTCAACTCGATCAAAGAATTTATACCATCTTTGTTCATTCCAGCTTGGAGACACTTTTTTAGTCGACAAGCTTGGCACTGGTTTCTGTGAGCTTTGTCGACGGGACATCTGCCTGTCCCAGCCTGACACCTGTGACAAACAAAAAAAAAATAAACTCATGCCTGAAACCTACTGATCTGAAGCGATTACTGTGTGTTTGAACTTATTTAAGATGAATTTCGAAATGTATTCCATGATCCCTCGCCTACCTGTAGATGAGTCTTCGTCGAACACTGCGTTTAAAGAAGCCGCTGCAGCCATTGCAGGCATAAATGCCATAGTGTTTGCCACTGCTTGAATCAGAGCACACTTTGCAAAGCAAGACCTGACCAAGAGCTTTTGGAGGACTTTTATCTGTGCAGAATTAAAGGCAATAGTGAAGAGACTTTAATCAAATGCTTAAACTATGGGCATTTTACAGTTCCTTACAATTTCTTAAAAATTGTTATGAATTGATGGGACAATTTTAACAATGGGTAATAATATATAATTCCTGATATCGTGTCTTAATCAGCCATCTTCTAAAATAATACAGCCGGTCATCTAATAAGTTTAGAGCCAAACACCAAATAACATTTTTGCAGAGTCTAATAAATTTTTTTGTTATTTGCATCGCATCATAAAATCCTTTGAAACACATACAGATAATCAGACTGTTTCCTTCCTTATTTGTTGAGCATTCACCTAAGGGATAAAACTGCCAAATCCAACTCACTGCAAGTAGATAAATGTCCCTTCATACATTAACTTATCAATTTAAATATCCAATAAGTAAGAAACAATCTGAACAAAGATTCTTATTCATTAGATAACTTTAAAGTTAATCGTTAGTTGAGGAAACCAAGTGTTGTATATTATCAGTCCTGAATGGATAAATAGGAGCATTTTGTCAATTAAAAGTCCGATTTCCAAGAAAGAGTCTAATTTTTATGCATTGGGCAGTTATTTGTTAAGTTTTTTTATTACAAAATCAATAAGTATTATTGGTTAAATGTTACTACATTTTGACTTAAAAACCTTACTGCAAGCTTTTGTGCTACTGACACTATTAAGTTAAGATTGAAAAATTGAATTTTTTAATTTAAAAAAGGCAAGTCCTTTATTTTATAGGTCAGTTAGGATGACTAAAAATATACCCATTTATTTGCTAAATTTGAAATTAATGAAAGTTGGAAGCACAAAGAGACACTTCTATTAAGTTCTTCAATTAGCAGTTTACATATTTAACATTAATTTGGCTTTAAACAAAGGCCACATGATGATGTCCTGGTTTTGCAAGCTAAACCTGTAGTCACAGAGAACAATACAGCAATGACGGCGTCACACTGTTTTCCTACACAACTCTATAGGTGGTATTATTAGAGAAACAAACATTATGTAGAATATTTAGCCATCATCTTAAAATGATAAGGTTTGAACTCTTCTGAATGCACAGTGGCCCCAAGCATACCACTAAATTAGGTTCAAAGTAACTATGGCAATGTGAAGGTTTCGAAGTGACCATCACAGAATCCTAATTTTAGTCACAAAGAAAAGCTGAAGGAGGGCAAACTATAATCCCACTCAGTAATAAGAACGCTATATTTGCATTTATCAGCTTACAAAAACATCACACTTAAGCTACAACATCTAAAATATTTAACGTATGCTGCATATTTTTATCAACACTATGCATATTTTTATCTCAATTTGAGTATATTTTATGAAGCAGAATTATATCTATGAATTCACAAACAAAATAAAGTTTACATACCTTCTTGAATTGTGTTTAGGTTTGGTTGTGTTTGGATGCTGGAGCCATTTGGTGAAAAATAATCTATTTTTGTCACCTGGTCTTCCATTGTGTGCATTAATATGGAAACTAAATCCTTTCTAGGAAAAATACACAAATAAATTAAAAAAAAAAGTTTTAAAACACAAAAGGCCTAAATATGTTACTTAGCATGAAAGCATCCAAGAAATAGAGCTTCAGGTGTCTGATGTAATGTAGGGTCATTGAATTATGTGCCAGAGGGATGTGAGAGCTTGAGTAGTCTGGTGGCTTTCATGAGGAAGACAAGAAGATTAACAGCAGTCGCTGTGTAAGCAAATACCAGTGCTTCATCCTCTTAATCTTTACTGTGCTAAAGATTGGTGTGGCCTTCACAAAGTAGTCAACATTGGTGACCCAACATTAAATTGGTATTAAAGCAAGTTACTGAAGAAACAATGAAAAATCTTTTTTTTGAAGCCCAGCTTACTATCTTTTCTTTGTGAACCAAGACATGTTTCCGATGCAAAATTTACATGGAAAAAATAATATTTCCAAAGCTTATTTTGTCAAAAAGTTGGTTAAGGCATGATCTAACTATTTACTGTGGGTGAATAGAGAAAGATTGTGTGATAAAACACAGACTTTAACATTTAAATGAAATAAGAATAAAATAAGAGCTGTATAAATGCTACATAATATTTTAAAAATGGCATAACGAACACTGATGTGGAAAACACAACATAGCTATAATCCTTAACACTTTGATTTAGCAAAAATAGGTTTATCTTCCTATCAGGATGATCACCCTGTCCTTTGCTTCCAGGTTTCCCCTGCATTTAGCTCCCTCTAGCTTCCAATAAACTATGACCTTTCCTATCCTTGCTAAAGACAGTCATCCAAACACGATGCTGCCTCCACTACAGTTCGCCCTGGGGATGGAATATTCAGTGTTATGAACAGTGTTAGCTTTCTGCCACATAGGTTTTGCATGTTGCCCCATGTTGGTCTTATTTGACCAGAGCACAGTAATGTCTGCAGTTTACAAAAAGATGATTTGACATATTTTCATCTCTTCAACAACTCATCTGAGGTTCAACCTAAAGTAGGCGATTTGGAGTTTGGATCCTAAAAAAAACTTGTGTTGGATTGCTCTTAAATATTTAATTTAAATCCTTAATTTAACATTTAATATATCTTATAGAGACTTGTGAATATAAAGGTTTATTGCAGCCAGAGATCCTATCAGACCTCTTATTCTGCAAATAAACTAACAACTAAATCAAGCATTAAAATGACCAATTATGGGAAAATGAAGTGTGTGTGTGGGTTTGTGTGTGAGAGAGCGTGTGTTACAGCGTAACTGTACGGTTGTGACCATGCAACTTTGCAGATTTATTGTTGATATGGGGCTGGTTGAAGTAAATCACTCCTGTGTGGAACTAAGTCTGGGTGGATCCGAATCAGGCAAAACGGAAAAAACACTTTAGCCAAAGCAAAAGAGTGTCAGCAGTTGCCATGATAAGTGCTGACCAAATAGTGCTTGCACTTAAGAAGGAGGTAGGAAGATGAAGCAGTACGCTTGGTATTGATCATTAAGCATAAGGATCTCCAGATGTTCCTGTCTGCCACATAGGAGCTATATGGTTTCCCACAATCCTTTACATGACAGGATGTATATGCACAGCCAACCTCATGGAGTTTTAACAAAAATACATTATTTTGAGACATGTACTGTGTGACACATGCAAATGTGTATTCTGGGTTTTATAACAAACAGCTTCAGTTGGTCTGTACATTGGTGTAACTTCTGTTTTTTGTAGTTATTTATCAGAAGGCTGTGGCCCTGACTTTACAAGCATCATCCATGCCTGTTTCTGTAAGGCTAAAGGCTGTCCTAATTCATTAAAATAGTCTGATCTTTGTTTTCTACAACAATGTCCTTAATGTTGACCCACAAAGGGTAAAGAGTTAGGAGCTGAGAGATACAATTTGTACTTTTCAGATGGAAAACTAAGTCCCCCTATGCCTGCGTCTGATCATAATCCGACAACTACAGTTTACAGATCTTTGCTTTGTCCTGAACATTTAGTCCAATTCCATCTGTGCAACCGGAGCAACAATGTAGTAGATTATATCACAGTTAATTCATGTGTTACAAAAGCTCAGTCAAAGTGCAAAGCTAATTCCAGTCGTGAGCCTATGAAGAACCATGAGCCATCCAAATGTTTTAAGTTATTTTGCCCAAAGAATGAGGAAAAGAGAGAGTGAGGTGGTCCTACAAAGTTTTTATTCATGTGGCATAAATATAAATGTAAAACCAATGCTGCAGATTATTGTCTTTAAAAAAGAATCATTTATCCTTTTTTTTTACTCCACAGTTCAATATTACATTACACTACTCTGATCACAAAACATATGTGCAAAAGTTGTATTACAAAAAAAGAAGACTTGTGCCTGAATCATTGCATCAATTACTTTTAACTTTGCACAACATTTTGTGTAGTCTTAGAAAAGCAGTGAAGGAGCAAAATTAAAAGTTAGCAGGCTAACCCTTAAATTTTTCCTTCTGCTATGACTGAAGTGCAATTTAAAAAAAAACTTTTACCATAAAGAAAATATATGTCCTGTAAACCCACCCCCCACCCCCACCCACTAAGAAAAAAGTAACAAACCATTGAGCAAAGTATATTATCAAATTAATCAAGGACTTCTTCCAAAATAAGGTCTAAAATGTAAGGTTCATTATCACTACTGCGTCCATTTTTTTAAATAAAGTCCTTAATCACCCTTGACTCTTTAATTAAACAGAGTTTGGGGTATCTGAATATGCATACATTTTTTTTGACAGTAGCACACAGGATCCTCTCTATATGTTACTCAGAGGTTATCCATGAGCAACAGTGCTGAGATGTCTGCTTGCATGATTCAGAAAAAGAGTTGATTTTTATTTCAGGTTAAAAGATCTTTCCTACACATAATTTGCTTCCATAAAACAAGGTCAATTTGATCACGATCCTGCAGTACTGAATATACAGTAATAGATCTCTAGCTTGTATATCAGTGTGTTGCTAACCAGTCCAGCTGCTGGCAGGACTAACATGCTGCAACCATCAGCAAAGAGCCGCTTTGAGGTTTAGCTACCAAGGATAGCTATCACGTTCCTTCACCCCTGAGCCTTGTGACTCTTATCTAGATACTTGTCAATCATCTTTAGCAGCGTGCCACCATGAGCCAAGTGATTATGTATTTAGTAGAAACTTATCACAACAAATTCCTGCAGGTGATTCAACACACGTCACTCCAAAAAACCCTTGCTCAATCACTTGTTACTTGTTCATCATGTGTTACTCTCTGCATTAATATGGAAACAATTTGTCAATAGTTTTAGAAAGTTAAGGCTTCAAAACATTGTAAACCTAAAGCAAAAGCCCACACATTAATGTAGCATAGCAGAAATAATATACAAGACATAATTGTAAAGTCCTTCAGAAGGTGTCCTTGAATGTAGTTTGCTTTAATCTAATCAGCTTTTCAATATAATCTCTTTTCAGCTGTTGTTAAAGAGTGATCCTTACTTTTTAAGTTGTTACCTCCCTCTTTATGCTCCAAAACAGATAAAAGAGAAGGACTGAGATGTCAGCACTCAGGGTTGTAGGGATTGCCTTTCCTTGCCATCTGTTGCCATTTAATTTAATCCACATGATGATTAAACCAATGAATAGTCACTACAAAACCCTGTTGCTGCAGCTGCAAGTTTTAAAAGACAATGAATTCTCCTTCCTTGCTTCCATCCTTCCAGTCTCTGCTGCTTCCTCTCTTATAAACAGCTGCTTTACCCCAGTTTTCACATTTATTCAGTCATCTAATATAATTCTCATCTAATCCACTTATTTACATGCCACCCCTGCAAATCATTTTTGTTACAGCCATTTGAAAAAGTGCTCTATAAAAAAAGACTTCTGATTATTAGAAGGTTTCTTTGTTTAAAGTTTAGCTATATTCTTTGACACATAATTTAAAAAAAAAGCTTGGCTTAAATGTCTAATATATTACATGTTACTATCTACTAAGTAATATTAACTTTCCCTTTTATCCTTTAATAACAGATCATTCAAATGAGCTAAGAGGCAATTGAATGTAATTTGAAGCAACATAATGGAGACAACAAATATCACATTCTTTGCACACAAATTATTTTATTATAGTTTAAGACAAAAATGTTCACTGCAAATGTTTAAAGTAAAAATAAGGCTAAAAGGTTCATGAGAACGTATGGATATTTGCAATTTTGACTGTGTGTGTGGATGTGTATTAAAAGATGTTGCATTTTAAATCATCCTCAAACACTTTGATACTCATGTTTGCAATGCCCCACATATAGAGGCTCAACTTGGATCCCACGCCTAAAGAGGAAGTGAAGGAGAAACAGGAGAATGTAATTTGCAGGCGTTATAAAATTCACAACCATGTCTTGTTAAAGGGAGCAAGCATTAAGTGTTATAAAAGTTGGTAAACTACCTCAGGAGCTTGCATCGAAATTCCTGCAGCCGTGGAAAAGCTCTGTCCACACTGGAGGTCTGCTTCTCGTTGCTCCACAGTCTCTCTGCAGCAGCGCTTGCTCTTGGCCTGTTCATTTTGATGTTTTAAAGCAAAGAGTTAAAGAAATTTTTGCCAACCTAACAAAAATATTATATTATTTTCAATTTAGGAGATGTTTGGGTCTTAGGTACCAGAGACGGGGGGAAAGGTTGGTTGCATCGACATATTCCCCCCACAAACAGACCTCTCCCCCAATCACCAGCTTCTTCTGCTTTTCAGAACCTGTCCAGACACAAAGACAGACTAAATAAACCATTGAACAAATGTATTGGTTTCAAATAAAGGTTAGTTGTAATGTCAAATAAAAACTGCATTAGTCTGTTTATTTGGCTATTTTAATTAATTTCTATTAGAAGGCAGTAAATCAAGTTCAAAAGCATGGCAATTCATTCAAATTAGGAGGGTGGGGTGGGCAAGGAGATCGTTTTGTAGAGTAGCAGCCAAGAAGTCCATGGTAACTCTGGGTGAGCTGCAGAAGCTCAGGTGGAAATATTTATTGACTTATGTACTCCTGAAGAATAGACTTTATTGATGAGTGGCAAAAAATAGCCACTGTTAAAATAAACTCCAGTTCTTAACAACCCACAGAAGCTATAAATGAAATATAAGGTTGAAGGTGCTTGAATATAATGGGACAAAACCCGGCGGCTTTGGTTCACATTGAAATGATATATGTGCAAAACATCAACTGAACTCATGTCGGTAGCAAACATTACTGCAGCATCATCTCAAAAAGTGGCTCCACACAAATGCATTTTTCCCACTTTTAATATTTATAGATGGTTACTACAACAAAGCATCAAACCCAAATTAGGAGAAAACACATGTCTTCCAAAGACTGCCTAAAATCCTTCATATTTTATGTTTTTATTATTTTTAATCTAAAGCAATTTGAAATATTCTATGCACAATAGCAGAAAGCAAGGGTAATATTTTTTGCAAAACAATAATACCCAAACATTAAAATTAGTAATTGGATTTATAATTAGCCACCGTAAAAATGTAAAACTGCTGGATAGATCTAAAGACCATGCAACCGCAAACTGACTATTCTTGTTTTTTCAGGTACACACCTTTGAAAGTACTAAGAATCCCTGATCAACGTTTTATTTATAAGAAAAACAAAACACAGGAAAATCCATAAAGACAAAGAAACTAGCAAAGGCCTGAACAGCTGAAACTCGGCAACAAACCATCAGACATCCCAGGACTATAATGACATTTACCCCCCCAAATCCTGAACAAATAAAGCTATGGCACTACTTTTTGGTGTAATTATGCCAATTAAAAACCAATGAACATTTGAATGTAGACAACGTGTCTTATTTTTTTTTAAGGACAGTTCAGAACGGTTGTGTTAAAGAAGCTTTCCTGAAAATAGCAAACCCAAAACATTACTGGTCTTTCTTTATTCTTTAAATCTAAGATTTGCTGCCATCTGGTGGATTGACAACCAACCGAACATAAAGTGGAAAAAAGTTTTGTCTGGGATCTACTGTACTGTGTAACATAAAAAAATAAATAAATAAAAATAAAATAAAAGATCAACTCACAGCACACCGGATTATTTCACTGACCCTTGAAGGCGAGAGGCCACACATTGTAATAGCGGGCCCAGTTGTGTGTGGGTCCCGGCTGGTCCAGGTACCATGGAGTGGCCAGAATCGCCCTGAGCCCTGCTTTGACAACCCTGCGTACTTCACACAGGTAGCAGCCTTGTTTCCACACCTCCACCACTGACAGAGACTCGCACTGCAAATCAAAGTAATTCATCATTAGATGTACAAACTTCCTTAGTGATGAAATACCTTCCAAATCATTGGCTTTAAGTCCTCAATCAATTTACTTAAAAAACAATTACAATTGTAGTTTGAAATACCGAATTGTAGACCAATTAAATTTTTTATTCTTCTTTTTCTTTTTTTAGCAGCAAATTTTTCTATTTTTAATGTTGTAAGAATTTTAATAATAGATTTAATCCATTCTGTTTCAAGGTTGAATGATCATAAACAAAGGTGGTACACTGGTTTAATGTTCTTCTTTTTTTGATATACACAATCTGAAAATCATAAACACACTAAGATGTATATACACAGCCACACTAATGTTTTAATAAATACTCTTTCATACATACTCGTATGTTGTGATCACACTGGAAGAGCATTTCTGTACAGCCTAGAGAGAGTGGCACAGGCTGCTTGCTATATTTGTTCAAAAAAATGTGGGGAAAAAAGAACAATACTGCAGGATAGAGTAATGGAGTGAGACGGCAGACTATCTTAATGCAGTTAAACTAAAACAGAGCACCCATGTGTAAAAAATATTGTGGCATGTTAATAAACAATAAAACTAAACATTAGCAGCCAACAGAGAACTTAAAACAAGAAAAAAGGCTGAAAAGATTTTTGTCTTTAGGTTTGGATATTTTTCTACAACTATTTACTTGTTTTTAAATGTTTTTACGGTTGTTTTGTAGCAATTTGAGATACTTGGATGTAGAGTGCATTATTAAGAAACAAATTACCGTTTTTATTATCATCACCAACTATAGCCTTTAAACTTTCTCTGCATTTACAGCCACTCTGCTCTCCCGAACAACCAATAGCACATGCTACATCCTTATATGAATCCCCACCATTTTTGCACCTGTTAGAGCTCTCACTCTTAGTTAATCACCCTCAAGATTCCTGCTAAATGGTTCTGCAATTTTTTTGTTTGCACAGCCTTGGTAGACTTAGTAGATCAGGTCTATAGTGTGTGACAAAAACTTATGTTCTTAGAATAAATGAAACATCTCTTAGTGCATACTTACTTGTTTATGGTAGTCAAAAACATCCTGCCACACAATGGGTGTCTTCCTGAGGGCTAATGTGATGTTTAGAATCCTGTTAATGAAGGTAATCATATTTATCCATCTATTAATACGTTTTTAAATAGACCTTATGCAAATTATCCCTTCTAACACCTTACTTTTCAATGTAGAAGGCTTCCAGTTTCGAAAAGTCTAGTCCAAAACCCATCTTCCGCACGAATGCACGAACATAAGGGTTTGATCTCCTAGGAAAAAAATGCACACTCCGTCATTGACTTTTTTAGTTTAGCATAAAGGTTATTTGTTTTACATATGCACTGATTTATTTTTAGTTTCACTCATACCAGCAGGAAAAGTCAACTTCATCTCCTCCTAAGTGAATATAGGAGTCAGGAAACACTGTGGCCACTTCCTTAAAAAACGACGCCATGAACTGATAGGTGGAGGATAATGTCGGATTAACAGGTCCAAAAGTCCCAGAAGGAGTGCCCCCTCTGTAGCAGGGAGTCAACAACTCCGGCTGACCTAAGACATTAACCGAAAAGTAAATATATACATGTATATGTTTTTTTTAAATAAGTAGCGTACACATTTATTGATTAGAAATTACGACTAATAGTGGTACAGTAAAAATGTGCATTCTAGCAGTTTTGAGGTTTTTATGTAGTTGTGTGTTTATCATAAAATATATTATGTATAAAATGTATTTATATTGTTAATATAAAGGAAATTGTACCATTACATTCACAAAAAAAAATGGTGTAATTGTTGGCTTGAGATTTTACTTGTTTTGCTTTGAAATTCTACCTTTTCCCCAAGATTTTGTGTGTCCTGGTGAATCAAACTCTGGAATAACTCTTATTCCTCTCATCCTGGCATGTGAGATCACCCTTCTCACATCTGACTGTGTGTAGATGTGAGTCATTGGGTGGAAAGCCCCCTGAATCAGAGCCAGAAGTTTTGGTTATAAGGGGGAGGGAAGTTCCCAGCACCCATGGCTTAAGAAGCAATGGCGGTTAAAAAATAATCACTATGAAATTCAGGTCTGCCTTAAAATGTAACTTATCAGCTTTCCTAATCCACATACCTTAGTGGAAAGCTCTGGAAATGTGTGGCTTTGGTAAGGGAAGGAGGGATCGTCAACAATGTGCCAATGAAACACATTAAACTTGCTGTAGGCCATTGCATCCTAGCAAAGAAAAGTCAGAGATCTTAAGTTTAAAAAAAAAAAACACACAACAAAAAAAAAAAAAAACAAAGACAGAGATCTTGTGATCAAATTATGTGAATATTACCAAAGTTTTTAAAATGGCCTGGACTGGCAAATAATGTCGTGAAGTATCCAGTAAAATTCCTCTGTACTTAAATTGTGGGAAATCTTCAATATCGGTCTTGTTAATATAATACTGAAAATAAAAAAAAACATAAAAATATTTATTATTTAAAACTAAATTAAATTGTATTACAGTAAAAATTATTTATAAACCTGAAAATTGCCGTTTGGGAAACTTTGACTTACTGAGCCACAATCATCTTGATATACCAACTGACTGAAGGATTCTAGACCTGTGCTTAATCAGAAAACATGCTTGTCAAAAACTGCTTTTGAAGTAAACATACATATTATTAAATTAAAATTGAGAAGAATATGAAAAAAAAGCTTGGACATAATGAAATGAGAAGTCATTTGGGCTCTGATGTCGAAATAATGAACTGCCTCATTTTGCAGCCTTCCATAAGACATTTAACCCACTGGTGGTTAATGGCCTGTTACAAAGCTAAGTTAATTTAGCCAGTCTAAATGGTCCTGAGGTGTACATAAGATATTGATTTTGATAAGATATTTAAGAAAAATAAAAAAAATGACAACAAAACTATATAAAAAATGGATATGAGAATGCGATAAATACATTACAGACTAAGCATAGTAACAGAAGTTTCCATGACTCAATTTAGTTTGAACTACAGAAACATTCAGGGCCTATGGTGCCTCTCACAGTTGCTGTAAAGCAAGATTAAGTCGGAAAATAAATTTAAAAAAAGATAACAGATAAGATTACATGTTCAGTAATTGATTTTTATCTTGAAACCAGTTTTTGATAGCTTTGACACAAATTCCTATTTACAGCTGAGCCTTAACTAGCTTAGTAAGATAATCCAAATTGGGTTGTTTACCACCAAACAGTCGTTACAATGTAAGCAAAATGACAATCCTTTCTAACACTGACTTACTTTTACTTTGTCCATTTCAATATGATACTTTCAAGCTCTGAAAATGTAGTGGCAGTATTTACCTCTTAGAGCCCCCCACACAGTTTCAGCATTCAGAGATGCTTGCCTGGCGAAGACATTTAGTTTGTCTAAAACACAGATAAAAGAATGTTCTTAGTGAGTGTTTTTACCATTGTAACTATTTATTATAATACCCATGCATTACATTATGCATACCATGTATTTTTATACCTACATCTCTCAGAAGAATCTTGATTTGGGTAACCCTCACAGTCATGATGATCAAGACTGACTGTGAGAGTAAATACTTCATTCTCAGTAAATTGTAGAGTATCATTTCCTGTCAAAATGAATTAAAATATCATGAAATTTCAATGAAATGTTATGTTGTACAGTATTTACGTTGCATTGTACAAATAATAGTGCAAATTTGGAAGCATTTTACACATTTTGTAAGTATTGAACAATTAGACAACGCAGAAGAGTGAAGTGGGGATTGTCTATTTTCACTGAATGTGTTGAAGCTAAAAGGCTTAAGTTAGCCTACAGTTGAACTGCTGTTTTTACAAAACACATTCATCCACACTGAAAGGCACATTGACAGACAGAACATTCACAACAAAACTAAGGAGGTTTTATATCTGTAATTCAGTTTTAAAAGAGTTATAACCTGAACATTTACTCTTAAATGTCATATGAAAAAAAAATACAATTTACCAACAAATATCTGTTGATACAGTTATCTAAAGATGATAATAAATATGTAAATACGAAAATAGTATAAACTAAACTGACTTGTACATTCTTATACTTGTACACAAAGAAAGAAAGAAAGAAAGAAAGAAAGAAAGAAAGAAAGAAAGAAAGAA